>JBBPOK010000200.1:0-50022 GCA_038091415.1 Leccinum variicolor | reverse complement strand
CCCTCTCCCTCCCTCTCTCCCTCCCTCACCTACCCCACCCCGCCAGACCTCGTCCACGACACCAGCGCATGCCCTCGACGTGACACCACGACGACGCGACGAACGCGATGACGACGCGGCGTGCATGCGTGCGTGCTTGTGTCCCTCTCTCTGTCCCTCACTCACCCTCAACCAAACCTCGTCCACACCGTCATGGACTGTGTCGAACGCGACGATGACGACGCGACGAGGGTGCGACGTGTCGTGCTGGCACCACCATGACACATAGATCTTACGCCCCCTCTCGGAACATATTCCAGAACGCGGATAAAGAAGGTCTGGTTGCCAAAGAATGGGTGCAGCTTACTGCGGCCAACACGACGGATCCTAATGCCCGTTACCACGACTTCCTCGTATGTAGTTTAGAAGAATAACAGCTACTACTAAGACTACTAGTCCTAGATAGACATGTATGGACTTTTTTTTTTTGGGCGGGCTAGATAGACATTTTCGCGCAAGGGACGTTTAGCGCGCTGGGTCAAAGTTTCCTGATTTTCGCGCAAGTTAGTTGTTTTATTTAGCGCGCTGGGTTAAAAAACGCGCAGGATTAATTGTGCAGATATCCCGCCATAGGTGAAATGAGCTGTGACGTGTTGACACAGCATTCTGTTGAGCCTTTCTCTTAGAAGAATTTGTGTTGATGGGTGTAATCTGTTTGACCTCCTTGCGATGCTCTGAACTCCAAAACCGTCCACGTTTAGTCGTTGACTCGGAGTCTCCATTACTTGGATCCATCACTTGTAGACGCACATGCAGGTTTACTACGTAGCGCTGGTCCCACTGGCAGTTGACACGATGCCACGTCTACTTCATTTCGGAGATGAATGTCGGTGTCAAACTTCAGGTTGTTACCTTCAATTCAGGTATTCTGTGGCGGGTCACGGTTGCCTTCGCGCTCGACCGACTCGATGGTCTATGAACTGCGCGAACAACCCTGGTTTGGCCTCTACTTGACTTACCAAGTCGCCTCCACCACCCTCTTCAGAATCCCATACTGGTGTCTCTGCGCCTCTGTCAAGTCATGGCGTCCTCGTCCTAGCTGGACGTTCGCCCGTACCGTCCTTCTGAAACTCCTCCGACATCTCTTTCACGTCACCCAAAAGTAAGTATGTTATTCAATGACTATGAGAGATTCGTGTTGACGGTTGACGGTTCACTTTGACACGATAGAACGGGTCCCCTCATCCATTTCCCGACCCACCGTACCATCACATCTGGTCCAGGCGTCAAAGGCGTTTGGGTTGACCCGATCCCCCATTTGATCACCGGAACTATCCTCGAGCTTGCTCAGGCCGCCAACATCACCTGCGCCCGCATCCCCGGGTACTGGATCGACCGCGACGACAGCCTTCCCGCCGGTGCCCCACCCAAATCGAGGGACAAAGTCCTCTACCGTCTCCACGGTGGCAGTTACACCCAGCTCTCCGCCCACCCTGCCGACCCGACCGCCAACATCGCGCGGGGCATTCTCTCCTACACCCCTTGCATCACGCGCACCTTCGCAATCGAATACCGTCTGTCGAGCGCAGCGCCATACACCGAGGCTCACGCGTTCCCGGCAGCACTCCTTGACGCCCTCGCAGGGTACGTCTACCTCGTCGAGCGCGTCGGTTTTCTCCCTGAGGACGTCGTCATCGTGGGAGACTCTGCGGGCGGCAACCTGGCGCTCGCGCTCGTCCGCTATCTCAGGGACTACGCGGACTACCATCCCGATCTAGTCTTGCCCAGGGTGCCGGGCGCGCTGCTGTTGCTCTCTCCGTGGGTCGACCTGGGTACGTCGCACGGTGGCCCATTGAGCTCGCTCGAGAGTCCGTTCATGGTGGACTACATGGGTGTCTCGGTACACGACCGGGCGCGCGGAGCGAGTTATGCCAAGAGGGCGTTCTTGGGCCCGTTTGGGCTCGGGTTCGCGGAGAAGAGCGTGTGGGTGAGTCCGGGGTCGCTGCATCCGTGCGTCGACGCACGGTTTGATGGGTTCCCGAGGACGTTAGTGTGTGCGGGTGGGGTGGAGCCAATATTGGATTCGATCCGGACGCTGTGGTGGAAAATGGCCAGGGACATGGGTGAGGGTGAGGGCGAGCGCAAGGTGGCGTATTACGAATCCAAGGACGCCCTGCACGATCACTTGCTGTTCTCGTGGTACGAGCCCGAGGTAGGGGAGACCTTGACGAGGATCGCGTCGTGGATCGATAATGGTGCATAGAGAGATTGTAGGGGACGGCATCTAGGTGTGTCTTACTAGTACGGATTCACTTGCCTAATCCACACGGTTGTTCAACTTCCACCATGTTCCCTAGTCGATGGTACGGACGGAGATGAACACCGATGTACCTGGATGTTGTTCAGTAGCGCTCCAGGGCATCAATCAGTTCCTGAACCACATGCGCATCCAAGGCCTGCCTTCCCCTTTGAATCTCGAATCAAAACAATGACAACTTGAAAACAGCAAGGTCTTGCACACGACCCTCGACCACTTCAACACGTAACCCGTTGCGCTGCTACATCGTTGTGCCACTTTCCGGGACGCGGGTGTTCCTTTTGTTTCGCGTCTGGAGTACTCTCTTGAGCTTGTTCCAAGGAGATCGACCTGTCGAGCCTTCGCGATGCACCCCTACTGGATAGTCGGAAAAGATCGGCGGCTTGAACCGACGTGCATTTCAACTTCCAAGCAGTGACTCGGGTCGGATCCAGGACACCTGCAGCCTCTCGCCAGTAGGGCACCCTCTTCCAGTTCCCGAGTTCTTGTCATGAAATGATCGGCATCGGCATCTTGATTTCGGTGGTGGAATGAATACGCTTCGAGTCGTTGGCTGATCAGTCCAGTTGTCGAATATAGAACCATTCTTTTTCCTTCTTCAGGTTTTGGGGTATAAATACACATGTAACACTTTGTCTCCCTATCCTCACAGCAACTTCTCTTTTCCGTTGGTCCTCTGCCTTTTTGTATCGATTTTTTCAAGCATCCGTCAAGAACTTGCCAACGATTTCAAAGTACCGATCGCGCTGTTCGAAATGGGCCAAGTGACTGCAGTTTGCAAACGTCACCCAGCGTACTTTCTCAATCTTTTGGAAGAACGGTGCCTGACACACGTCCTGCGCCTCGTCATCCTCTCCATTCGTTAGCAACGTCGAGCACTTGATCGTGTGGATCTGGTCCAAACAAGACCAGTCCTTCAATGTTCCGATGATCGTGAACTCGGACGGACCGAGCCTAGAGAGTTTCAGTGGCGGAAAACAGTCAGAACGCGTGCTAGAGCAACTCACATGGTCGAGTAAACGGTCGAGTCGGCCTGCATGGACGCAAAGGAAGCGAGCAAGTCCTCGGGCCACGGACTCAGCTTGCACACATGCTTGGCATAAAATATGTTCATCCCCTTTTGGTACTCTGGATCGTCTGTCGTGCCCTCCCGCTCGTGCTTCTCCAACATCTCCCTCAAGTCATCCGGCAGCTTGGCCAGTAATGACCGGGTGCTCTGGACCCACAGCGCCATCGACGGCGCGGCGCTCGCGAGGACCAAACGACGCAGCCCGGGCGAGTATCGGTGACTGGCATAATGCGCCGCGAGCATCCCGCCCCACGAGTGCCCGGCGAGGTCAAACTCGGCACTGATGGCAAGGTGCGCGAGGACGTTGTCGAGCTCGTCCATGAAGAGATCGACGGTCCAGAACTCTTTTGGGACGTCTTTTGGGTGGGAGGACTCGCCGATACCGATCTGATCGTAGAAGACGATGGGGATGTTAAAGCGGGAGTGGAGGTCTTTGAACGGGAGGACGTAGTGGTGGGAGAGACCTGGCCCGCCGTGGATAACGACGAGCGGGCGGACGCCGGATTTGAGGTCCCCGATGACCTTGTACCACGTTTGGTACGTCTTAGTGCCGACGCGAAAGTCGATCTTGCCTGTGGTTTCGGACATGGCTGGTAGCGGGGCGCGGATGTTCTGGAGCGAATGTGGAGACTGTAGCACAACAATATGTACCGAGGGTTTTTATATCAGGCGAACTGTTTCCTTGACATCGTCAGTTTTCGCGAAGTTTTTTGTTGTTATACATACATAGCTAGCTCAGCCTAGCTGGTTTGATTCATTGATTCCAATGATCGTGCAGTGTTTCTAGATCTTAGATTCTAGGGCTGCCCAGAAATGTACCGAGGGTAAGGAGAAATATTTTTTCCTCCCCAAATTCTCACACGTAATACTTACACAGCCCGCTGCAGGATAACGTACAGGAATCCGGATCTGGCCTCGGGGGAAGCATGCTGCAGGTTACTAGTACACCCGAATTAGATAAACCAAATTGCTCTCCAGGCTGCACGTCGATGGTGGTTATTTCTCCCAGTCTATGCACGTTTGCTTTAGATTGAATCATAATGTTCATCCTTACCAGCACACTCGCCTTCGTTCTATGCGTATGCTTCAGCCTCGCAGCATTCGCAGACGGTGTACGTTTGGCCAAAGGTATTGGAGCGATTCTTTCGAGATTTCGCCTATGGATCTAACATCCCAACACAGACCTGTCGCTGTCAATCCCGTTCGACGAGCCAGTAGCGATCCGCGTTGACAAGACCTCCCACTACAGCCTCGTGACGGACGAGGGCAAAGCCGAGTTCGACGCGCTCATCCCACGCGGTGGCCACACGGTCGTCCTCCCCGACCCGAGAAGCGGCAAACCTGTAACCTATACTGTGACGCTCCTACACCAGCTCAAGTGTCTGGGTATCGTCCGCGAGAACTACAACTCGGGTGAACCGCCCTCGCAGCTCACGAACCATTGCATGAATTACTTGCGCCAGTCGACGTTGTGCAACATCAACACGGGCATCGAGCATTCTGTCAAACCGAAAGGGAACGCGGTGAGGGGGTATGACACGGTCTGTAGGGATTGGACGAAGCTGTACGAGGAAGTGGAGAGGATACAGGGTGTTGGTTTGGGGGCGGAACGATGAATGCTGGGCTCTGTTGGGCCCCGGCCTCCGGAGTTTCTCCAGCATAGCCAGGGCTACGCGGTGAAATTCTGTTATACTCAGAGCATCCTAGTAGCTTTCTCGATTGGATAATACGCGGTAGCTGTTGGCGTCCCATGACAAATGACGGTATCGCCTCAATCATATCAGCGAGTCCACATGGTCATTGTGGAGAGCCAGTATTACCTAAGACGAACCGACGGGAAAGTCACCAATTTCCAGTATTCCTCAATGTGCCTCAGGCCCTCACCTGAGAGCTTGAAACGATCAGAAGCCCCTTGCGAAGATTCCTGGATCATATGATGCAGATTTGAAAATTTGAATGAGCCTGAGACAACTTCTTCAAGTCCTAGGTTACGCTCTCTCACGCTCTAGGCTGCAATCCGAATCGGCAAACTTGAAAAAGTTCATTGGACCAGTGCTGTGCAATGTGTGATTTCCTAGTGCGCATCATTATCATATGTTCAGATGCCCCACAACCATGTTAGTGGCGTTAATGCTAATCAAACCTGGCCAGATCTGAGAAATGGCACGATCATTACAATCGCCAAGACGGCGGTGCGTCCAGCCGGTTTTACCCCGCTGCTTGATCATCCATGTGCCATGATCAAACGAGAAGCACGGGGGTATCCTCATGTCGGTGCCCGAATTTGTAAGAAATCAAGGTGTTTATTACTAGATGGCCCGGGGACCTTGAAAATGCATAAGCCTCGTTCTCCGCTGAACTTGCGACCGTTCCCCGCCTCCGCTCCCGCTCCTGCTCCATCCCACCCACCGGTTGCTGACAATGGCTTCCAATTCAAGTTGGGTCCCGGACGAAGATTCCCAGACACTCTTTTCGGAGAGGTGTTGGCTTCAAGGCGTCGTCATCAGTGCTATTGCCTATGGCGTGACGGTCTCGCTTTACTTCTTATCTTTCTATCTCCTCGTTCGCGACAAAAATCGGGTCGAATTTAGGAAGCGCTTTCCTCTGCTTGCCTACATCACTATCTCCTTCCTCCTCGGAACTATCTTCATGATTGCACTCGCGGCATTTACTCAGATGGCGTTCATCGACGACAGGAACTACCCAGGCGGTCCGAACGCATACGAGAACAACATGTTCTCCATTCCTATCGACAATACGGGAAACGTAGTGTTCGTCCTGTCAAACTGGTTGTCCGACGCTCTAGTGGTCAGTGACAGTCGAATTAGACACCCAGTCATGCTCACCCTTAAACCAGGTATGGCGCTTCAAAGTAATCTACCAGAGGTGCAGAGCCCCTCTATGGATCGTCATGTTATTTCCTTGCCTGCTACTCGCGGCGTCGGTAGGTCAGTACATTTTCTTCCTTCCACCACTCTCGAGATGTGCCTGACCCACTTGACGATTAAATGCAGCCATGGGGATCTTGTTCCTGATCCAAGTCTCGACCACAAACCCGTACGTGACGAACGGCATCAATTTCACACTACCATACCTTAGCCTATCGTTGGCCCTCAACATCATCTTGACTATCGCCATCGTCCTCCGTCTGATGAGCTTCCGATACCACATCGCCACCGTCCTGGGACCAAAATACGGGACGCAGTACACGTCAATCGCAGCGATGATCATCGAGTCCGCTGCGCTGTACTCGGCCGTGTCTATTACCTTCCTCGTCCTGTTCGGGATTGGAAACGCTGTTTCGCAGGTGTTCTTGCAGTCGTTGAATCAGTTTCAGGTGACGTTTCATTCTGTCAGTCTACTAGTCTGGTTCTCACGAGCTTTACCCCACTCAAATCAGACGATCGCGACGCTGCTTATCGTGTTCCGCGTGGCGCAGGGTAAAGGATGGACGGAGGACACTGCCACGTACGTGATGTCTGTCCGAGGATCGACTCCTTCGGATATAGAAAAGATGCGGTTCGCCTCGCCTGGGGTGTCTGTCACACTCGCAAGTTCTGGGGATGCGGACTTCAGGAGTAAGACTACCAGCGGTGGCTCTCAGTGCAGCCCGCAGATTTCGAGCAGCTATCCTGGTGCTGTCATGAGGGACGTGGCCTAGCGTCGAGAGCCTGATCTGGTCTGTCCAACTCGTAACGATGGCAGAGCAGAGTGGTATGATGTTTTATTGATCTATCGGTTGGCGACGACGAGTGTTGTAAGATTTGCTTGCTACGAGTATAAAGGAGAGACCTGTCTTATGATACCATGATACCCACTCCTGCGCACCTGATGTATGAGAATTACGACTGTCGTAATGATAGTTTTCTTTCGTAGGTCTGAGCATGCATGCTGGCCTCATCAGTCGGATCTCAGGACGCCACCGCCGCATAACGATCCGGATTAGAGACCTTGAAATGGGCGGCGTACCATGTGACGGTAAAACTTTCAGCGATGTTGGTCAATCGTGGAGATTTCGTCTCATAGTTCTCGGCAGCATAGGCCGAAGATTTTCCCGACATTGAGTATGTTACTTAGTGGCGCCCGTTGTATAAGCTGATACTCCATAGGAGTTTTTATACGACGACAAGCTGTGTAGACTCATAGTATAGTATGGCATTCAATGGGCGACTCGGAATTCGAGTTAGTTCAGCAGATCAAGCAGTTCGCTCGAGTTGGGTCCAGGGAGAGGCCTAGCTGCCTTTCGCCGCGATAAGTTGTCAGAGAACCCGCATGTGACTCGGAGCGGCCCGGTCCAAGTGTTCGTTTTAGAGTTCGTTCTGATATAAAGCGCCCATAATCAATAAATGCGGATTTAGGATGGTCGGAGCGGCGCAGGGTTTTCTTTTTGGAACAACCTTTTTTCGTTGGCTGTCCTGTCCTTAGACTATCACAACTCCGGAATACCGAAAAGGTTGACAGGTGGTGACAGTCATGATGGGCGATCCGACAACATTCCACATGTGTGGTTGGCATAAGTACTTCCCTTGCACTATCATGAAGGTTTAGTTAGATTGACGTAAAATATCAGCGTTAGAGGAATATAATATTTACCCTATATTTTAGCCTATAGATGTAGGACTCGCCTTGAATGGCCCATTTTGATGTATTCATTGGATCATTTCCGTACGGTTATCGGTTTATCCCTGAAACTGCACGGCCAAGGCTAGGCAGGTCATTGTAGTCCGACCCGTTTATATGCTCTAACATATTGAACTGAAGACCCTTTGCCATGTTCTTCGCGCGTTCCAGTGTCTACGTTCCTCTAGGCAATACCGAACGATCCTTTAACGACTGCCCCGGATCTCCCCCCTACTTCAACGAGAAACAGCCCAAACGTCATGCAATTCCATGGACCCTTATCGTGGTCGTCGCGTGCACACTCCTCAACGTTGCGCTCAGTCTCTTCCCCGGGGTGCTCAGCCTGGACAAGGTGACGCTTCAGTCGGGGGCACTCGTCACAAGGCAGAACATCCATCTCCTCCGGCGACCCAACCAGTATATCGGGTTTGACGACATACAACGGCCCACTCCCCCCGTCAGTCGCCAACTGAACACGTACCCCATCTTACTCAGCCTGGTGGACACCGCATCCCCAGACACCGTGTTCGAAGACGATTTCGCCACACAGATGATGCACAGCGGCACCATCACGCCGGATGACAGGATAGTGCGTGTCACGCCCACCGTGAGTCCTCTCAGATCAGTCTCTTCAATTCGAAGAAGTGAAGCTTTGCTCATCTGACGACCGGGAACGGCAAAAAGATGTCGACCATCATTCAGTTCCGCGCAATTGACTGGGGAATGGAGATCTGTGAGCTCCACATCGACCTACCGACGGAGGACACCGGTCGGAATGGCCTCTCTGGAGCTCTAGCCGTGTACCGCGTCAACGCCACGGTTCCGCTGGACAGTGCTTCCCTTTCGCACAACACCCGGCCCCCTCGTGTTGCCAAGGTTGCCAACATCCCGCTTGGGGGTGACAGCGGCGTGCAGTGGCACAGGAAGTTCAGCTGTGTCACGGACGAAGTGCTGTCGTTCGAGCTTGGCTGTCTTCCGCAGTCGGAATTCGGTGGCGATGACGGATGCTTCGTGGAGTGGGTACAGATCAAGGACGCAATACCTGGTGAGTGCCCTGGGCCGTTCTTTTTTTTGGATTCTGATCGGGTATTGCAGCTATTCACATGGTGCAGCACTCGACCATGTGATCGCCCCTCGCCGAGCGACCGCCCATGTGCATGGCACGCAGAGTGGTTCTCCGGGTCCAAGTGTATGTACCTGGTACTTAAGAATTGGGGTATCGTTGTGAATTCGAAAAAAAAGTTGTACCTTTGTCCAGTTATTTTTTCTTCCACATAGTACACAGCCGTTGAAGAGACAACAGTAACCGGACCATGAATTTAATTCTTACGTCTTCTGGCGTTGTGCATGTGGTTGCAGTCTTCTAACAGCGACGCCGTTCGGAGGTTCCTTTTTGGGACTCGTTTGGTATTATTTTGTCCTGGAATCAATTTGAATTTATCTCAATCGAGTACATAGGGCACGTGGTTGTAACCTTTTTCCCCTGGGCCGCCAAGCTTCTAAGGCCCAGGTTAGCGAAGGTGCGTGCAGTGGGTACAGGAACATGTGAGCACTGAGCTCGGTCAAGACGTGTCAAATCATACACTATGCGTGTTCCCGCACAAAGCCTATCAGTCCCAACCCTTTGCCCACTCCGTCCAGCTCTGATAATTCACGTCCATCGTAGTGTAAACCTTTTGCCAGTCGCGGCACACCAGCGTATCCCCCACGCGGTCGTTCTTGAAGTCCCTCTCCATAAAATCCCCGAGCTCGAGCGTGTCCGCAGCCTGGCAGAGCAACGTCTGACGGAGATAGTTGAAACAGTGGTGGAGGTGCTCATAGCCGGCGTACGTGTCGTTGTGGTCGTTGAGCGCCTTCTGGATCGACCACAGGCAGTGGAAGTGGTGCCAGAACGTGAGGGTGAACACTCGATGGTCTGGGCCGAGACGGATACGGCCAGCTTCTTTGGGTGCAGTGACGAGCATGTCCCATTCCGTGTGAGCAATAGCGTCGGTCGCGTTGAACTGGAAGTGAACGGTCTCGTGGAGGGTCAAAGCGACTGGATTATTGGTGATGTCCGAGTCGAGGGGCAGATGAAAGGGGTATTCGGTTCCCTGATAACTGTATTCTACTACATGCTCTGAGGATTTCGATACAGGTGAGGGTAAGACTTATAGATTTGAACTTTCGGCAGTTACTTACGGGTTGCGGCGGAGTGCGCCTGTGAAGACCACCTACTGTAGCATCTCCAAGCCAGTAGGAAGAGATTGAAAATGGCGAAGGTTTTGTAGACGAAGTTGACGTTCATTGGGAGGATCGTTGCCTCATGGCGCCACCGCACCTCAAAAGATAAGGCTGCGTACTGCATGCACTTCCGTGGCGAACTGGGCGGGCCGAAACGCTGCCATAACAAGCCCGAACCGACTCGGAAGCTGTTCAAATGTCCGAACTGAGAACCCTTTATAATATATATTGTGTCTACATTGTAGGTCTGGCCAAGGGTCATACATATCTCGAACAGGGATCTCACTCTGTCTGATTGCAAAATTCTGATCGTAACCTCTCGCTAGACAATTGGACGGCGGGTACTACAATTTGTGAAACAGCTTCTTCGTCGCAGGTTCCTGTGATCAAAAGAACCCTTGCCACCAGGGGTTCAAAATCTATCAACGAAGGAGAAGGATAGCTTTGTGCTAATAATAATCCTCTCAAGTAACGTCGCGAGATTCGGAAGCTTTACCGTTCAACGTCCCATCCGCCGGGATCCTCGGAAATATACAACAACTTGTTACAAGTGCTCCTTGGTCTTGTGGGTCACAACCATATTAGCCAACACCAATTATTAAACCTTTACCACTGCCCTGTGAAACGGGGTCTCGCGTAAATTTTGCATAAAATGAGCAATGGCGAGTCTCCCGACTTTTTTCGTCGGAGACTCTTCTAAATCGCTTGGTGAGTTGCCGATATTACTGCGAACAATCTGCATCAAATGTAAAGTCTGACCATCGCTCCATCGTCAGACAGCCTGATAATGTATTTCTTCCGGGCCCTTGTCATAGTCGCTTACTTTTGCTCGCTAGCTTTTGCTGCGCCGGCCCCAGTATTGGTTCCCGTCGAGGACTGTAACGAGGTTTCCAATGGCGATATAGGTAAGAGACCAACCTCCCTCGAATCATACAACTTGGTTGATCGTCTCCTCACCGACGTGGCTTTCTTGCCTTGGTGGGTGATTAGCGGTAGGGTGTGCCTAGTTGGAGATGCTGAGCGGGACCAATTTGAGCCTCTTGTTGAGGAATGTACACAATTTGCGTTGTCGCATTATTGCGGCTCCACAGTTATCTCCAGTCTTTTACACGTACCATGCTTGTCCTTCGATGTCACTTGGATGACTTTGGACAAGTACTACATGGTTGCCTGGTAATAGCTATTCTGTAACTGCACGGTTTAGTTCTGAGTTGTTGATAATGAAAACATTTGGAAGATCGCACCACGTCCAAACAGCCTGATTGATGGGAGGCTGAAAAGCTCACCCGCCGTAGGAATACCCATGGGGAGATTATCAATAGAAACCTATGTTCTCAGAAACGAGACAATCGTCACAATGCGGAAAAGCAGGAAGGACGGACACTTACATACATACACATCATCATCTTAACTCGGATGTCGGTCATGTGAAACACAGGGACATAGTATCAGTGTGTCCGAGGAGTAATATTGTCACGTCCTGAGCAGTATGGCGCGTAAAGGGGAGGCGAACACGCTGCGAAAAGGCGATTTCTGCATTTGGGTGCAGGCCTTGTACAAATCACAATTTCACCATACGGGAAGGGTGAGTGAAAGAACGAGCGAAAGGCGTGAAGCACCCATTTCAATAATATCAGAAACTCAGAATCAAAAAATACAGACTATTGATACGAAAGTCCCCGAGTCCCATCTAGGGCTCAGAATTGGGAATGCAACCTAGAAGAATATTACACGGCTCACGAACCGATTTCCGACTAGGCGCATTCTTTACCTGAGCTCGCATATACAAAGAGGCAACGTCAAGGGAGGACCATACTACATTCAGAATAAATCGGGTTACTCACCGAGGGTGGCATCGGCGTAACCTGTCAGGCATTCTCCATCATCCTCTGGATTTGCCGTTGGCGCAGAGAGCACGAGAGCACAAAAGCAAATAGTTATAAGCAAGATCTGCATGGTATCTGTACAGTGCGTATCATAAAGACAAGGTTCTGTGGGTGGCGACGGGGGACCACCTACCAAGTGCTTCGAAATCACAAGGAGAGGACAGGAAGTTAATGGAGAAGTTTGGAAATTTGGCGAAGTCCTATATCTGTGGAGGTTTCGAACAAGGCGGTATCCTGTAGTGTGGTGCTGATGGGGTTCCAAAGCGGGTTGTCTTATTCTCTCTTGGCGGAGTTGGTTGGACATATGATCACCGCCAGGCATGTAAGCAGGCAGTGTGCCACTATGAGATCATGCCCTTTGGGGTTCACATGTGATGTTGTAATTATGAGGGTCTGATGAATCGAAGGAATGCTCGGGATAACGATGAGCGCTGTGTCCCCAATGGATCAGTTTCAGACCCGGACAATGGATTCTACCACAATCGGTTAGTAGACCATCATGATGGTAGCGGTCATCATGTTATTCGACCACTTGATGAGCTTCTCGGGCGGCTATGTTTATCCGGATTATGACCTGTTTTCCAACGAACCATCACCGACATTCAACAACACATCACAAGAAAGAAGAGGATTGTTTTGGAACTGTGCCAACGATATCCGTGATGCGCTTAATCTCCAAGAGCTTTGAGTCCCTTGGCACTGCATCTCCGCCTGGTTCTCTACTTCTGACCAAGCTGTTGCGGAGAAATGGTGCCGTGTGTGCATACGGGACCCTGGATGAGAGAATCACAATTACGTGTAGACCGGACGAGTGAATGGCGCACAGGATGGCAGTGGTCAATGGTCATAGACCCTGGATTGACTCAGGCATAGATGGCATGAGCACGATGTTTGAACCGTATGGACGTTTACTCACTCAGATTGAATGTCCTGGTTCAATGAAATAAGTTAGATAGAGCAAGAAGAGTATCGTATACAAGTCTATTCTTTATTGATGCTTTGTGGTTGTACAGGAAAAGCAAAGTCTGAATCGGAGGTTGCCGATGCTGAGCGCTGAGTCAGCAGACTCTGGGCTTGTCCGGACTAGCGCCACGCCAGAATCAATGTTTCCAGGAAGACTGGAAGCTGGCCTTTCCGGCGCGATACGGGTACGGCTGTCCGCCGTCGTCCTCGGAGTTTGTCGAACGTGCCGCACCCACTTGAACAGAATCCCCGATTGCCTCGATAATCACATTTCTGTGTTAACAAAATGAGCGAGCATGCTATTTTGCATCAAGAAAGTTCGTGGGTTCACTTTGTTACAAGAAAGACCAGCCATCATGGTGTCTGTTCAAGTTCAAACAATGGTTCGTTGTACTACTCAAGTTTGCCACATCATTGACACCCTCGTCCTTGATCTGTGCTGGATTCGCTGGGACACGATGAACGGCGACGACGCGGCAAGGGACAAAGAACAAATACCCGCGGACGATTCGTTTTGCACACTACACCCTGAGAGCGGGCTTCAAGCAGTACTTGAAGCACGGGATATAGAATATATTATTCTCGAAAGAATTTGGATCGCCTGGGTAGTTACGATCGTCGACGAACGCTATCCGGGTGAATGTGTGATCATAAAGCTCTGAGATAGAGAAATAAGAAGGAGAGCGAGACTGTGACGCCCGCCATAGGCTCAGCGCTCAGCGCTCAAATTTCAAAGTTGAGCAGTCTGATCTAGTATACAATCGCCGTGGGCTTCAAATCAAACAGATATATTTCTACCTATATGTTCCTCAACACAGGGAAGTTGCTTGATACCCGCCGGTTGCGCTGGGACTCTCTTCCCCCTCACTACATTGTACCACTTCTGTAGAACCTTCCAGCGCACCAAATGCTCCCGGCGAGGCAAGCTGCGTATTGTTCAACTCTGAAGTGTCCATTCCTGAGATGGTATAAATAGCCGTATTTTGGGTCCATCCTTTGCCTTGAGCCACTCGGAAAACGATCAACAGCGTAGCGACTGTCTGGTAGATGTTGGTAAGAACAGATTAGTGAACCATTCAGATAACCATCACCTGTATAGGGATCAACGATGGATAGATTACGTTGGCCCCGGGGTTTCCGATGCCATACAGAACAAGATAAGTGACAGATACGGCAGAGTATAGCGCAGCCGACTCGATGATCATCGCAGCGACCGACTTATATTGCGTCCCATATTTCGGTCCCATGAGCGAAACAATGCGGTGCCTGAAGGTTAGCAGACGGAGAACGATGGCAGTAGTAAGAATGATGTTCAATGCCAGGGATAGACTGAGAAAAGGCAGCTCAAAGTTAACGATGATCTTCGAGTATACAGTCGTGGTCGGAAATCGAATCAGAAATATCATCCCCATGGCTGCCAAGTATTCAGAGCATGCATCACTGGCAGTCAGTCTCGCAAGCCTCTGATGAAATCAGGTGTGCTGACCTACGGAGCCCGCAAGTAACAGACAAGGAAAGGACATCAGCACCCACATAGAGACCCGACACGTTTGATAAATGACTTTGAAGCGCCATATCTGATTAGCCTTAGTATTGACTATGTTGTCCCAATGGATTTTCACTGACCACTAAAGCATCGGAAAACCAGTTGGATAGCACATACGCTGTGATCCCAACATCATTTATAGGGATGTAGAACATATTCTCCTCGAATGCGCTTGGACCTCCAGGGTAATTACGATCGTCGATGACCGCCATCTGGCCGTATCCTGCGGCAGTGATCATAAAGACAGTGACAAGGAGGAAGGTGACTGTGGTGTAAATGAGTAGAGGTAAGCGCTTCTTGAACTCGACACGATTTTTGCCACGAGTGAGGTGATAGAAGGACAAGAAGTAGAGGGAGACCATGACGCCATAGACGATACCAGCGATGAAGATACTTTGAAGCCAGCACCTCTCCGAGAGGAGAGTCTGGGAGTCTTCATCCGGAACCCAGCTCGAGTTGGACACCATCATATCTGCAGCTGTAACAGGAATTTAGCCAATCAAGGCTTATTTATGGCAAGTGCGATATGAGATCTTGAGACGCGACCGAGTACGCACGCTCAACGTTGCGCAATACTTACTACCGCCGTTATCGAACAACGTGCTCTCAACGTGTTCATAAGCGCGGCTGCCGGAGCTGTCTAGCAGGGCCCGAAAGCGGAGCCGAGCTCGAGCCGATGGGCGGGCTTACGCTCGGCTTAGTTTTTTTGCAGGGCTGGGCCGAGTCTCCTCCTACTAGACCCCGGTGGTTGATAACGATCCACATGGCTCAGGACCGCGCATTAGATAAACAACTTTGAAGCATACCTGACTTTGAGGGTTTGAATGTTGGCTAGAGATCCCGGATCTGGTTCAACCCACACTGACCACGATCTTTTCTTCTGGGTCTCGATATTGAAGCAGCAGAAATGACTAATGCAGCAATGACTGCGACAATTGCTAGTGTGAAGCATATTGAAAAACATGTGAGCATCAGTCTTGATGAGGAACGACGGTGGTATATCCGCCTTAAACTTGAACGTGGCCGATTTCCACCCACGCCAACGATCTATACATCATGGAATAGAAATGATATCGCACGCTGATTTGAACTTCACCAGGTAACAGTCAGATCTAGTCAGATCTAGAATTCTGGTATATGGAAGCGCCGAGTAAGGCAAGATGATCCAAACGTACCTACTATCGAGAGCGCGAAAATAATCGAGTCTCAGGCCCACTGCGATAGCAGCCTGTGGGCCTTCCGATGGCTCCATGTATCTTGAAGATTCGATATTGACCGGTTGCTTACTTGGTCTGGCAGCAAGACTGGATAACCAGACAGAGCTTTGATCCACTGGCAGGTCTAACCCATTCGAAGTTCGGTTCCCTGCCCTCTCCTCTGATCTACAATCGCCGTGGGCTTCAAATGGAGCAGACAGATTTCTACCCTATACCATGTTCCTCAACACAGGGAAGTTTTTTGATACCTGTCGGTTGCGCTGGGACTCTCTTCCCCCTCACTACATTGTACCACTTCTGTAGAACCTTCCAGCGCACCAAATTCTCCCGGCGAGCCAAGCTGCGCATTGTTCAACTCTGAAGTGTCTATTCCTGAGATGGCATAAATAGCCGTATTTTGGGTCCATCCTTTGCCTTGAGCCACTCGGAAAACGATCAACAGCGTGGCGACTGTCTGGTATGTAGATGCTCGTGAGAACAGGTTAGAGAACTATTCGGATGATCATCACCTGGAATTGAACCAACGACGGTAAGAATACGTGGGACACGGCGTTTTTGATTCCATACAGAACAAGAAAAGTGATAGATATGCCAGAGTATAGCGCAGCCGACTCGATGATCATCGCAGCGACCGACGTATATCGCGTCCCGTACTTCGGTCCCATGAGCGAAACAATGCGGTATCTGAAGGTTAGCAGACGGAGGACGATGGCAATAGTAAGAATGATGTTCAGCGCCAAGGACAGACTGAGAAAAGGCAGCCCAGAGTTATTCATGATCCTCGAATATACAGTGTTGGTCGGATATTGAATCAGAAACATGATCCCCATGGCTGCGTGTTCAGAGTATGCACCAGTCAGTCTCGCAAGCTTCTGATGGAATCGGGTGCGCTGACCTACGGAGCCCGCAAGTAACAGGCAAGGAAAGGACATCAGGACCCACACAGAGACCCTTTGAAGCGCCATACCTGATTAGACAGTGAGTATTGACTATGATGCCTGCGTGGAATCTCGCTGACCACTAGAGCATCGGAAAACCAGTTGGACAGTACATACACTACAGCCCCAGCATCATCCACAGGGACGTAGAACATATTATTCTCGAATGCACTCGGACCACCAGGGTAGTTACGGTCGTCGATGAACGCCATTTGGGTGTATCCTGCGAGAGTGACCATATAGACAGTAACAAGGAGAAAGGCGACTGTGATGTAAATGAGTAGAGGCAAGCGTCTCTTGAATTCGATACGATTTTTGCCACGAGTGAGGTGATAAAAGGACAAGAAGTAGAGCGAGACCGTGACGCCATAGACGATGGCAGAGATGACGACACCTTGAAGCCAGCACCTCTCAGAGAGGAGAGTCTGGGAGTCTTCGTCTGGGACCCAACTCGAATTGGATACCATGTCTGCAGCTAGCTGGCCAGGAGGGAAGGTAGCGAGTGAGGAGCATGATCACATTCCACGCGGTGTTAAATCCTCAGCATGTGAAGAACATACATGACTCCCTGCCACCAAAGATGGGGATTCACTGCCTTTATACAACAGGCCTTCGGCCCGAGTACTTGTCATCCACATCACCGCACTGCAAAAAGGCCGGTGGGAACGGCGGACCGAGGGGGTCATGCCCACTTCGGGGCAACTTGAACCTTTGTCCCGGTTTACACTTGATTCGACTCGTCAAATTAGGCGCATTGCCCTGAGCACTCATGTAGAAAGAGAAATGAGGTCGGAGGGCGATGTTAGCTAGAAAATGTACTTGACCAGAATAATTCCTTAGCATATCTGTAGGCAGTGTGGATTTCGAAAGGCCGCGTCCTTGAGCGGTGCAGTGGTCGACTCAAAGCAATTTGCCTGGTTCTCGATTGGTGGACTCCTTGGGACTGGGTAGACATATGTCACATATCATCAACGCTACTTACTGCCCATGTGCGTACATTGAGAATCACATATATTGTAATGCTGCCATTATCGATGACTAGCGAGTCGAAGGAATGCTAAGACTCATGGTGAGCACGACTGTGATCATCGATCAGTTCGAAACGCACCGGGATTGCGGATCCACCGTTCAGCCGATCAGTGCGAAGTCGCCATCATTATGATGGTGACAGTCTTCATCACCAAATGAGCTTCCGATGGAGAGGACTCTGTTCGGGTCCCGGGACCATGTCGACGACAGTGACTCGAATGCACTCAATTGCCACCAGCGTCGAGTTCTTCTTCCATTTCTGGTTCTGTGTGCACTGATCCCTGGATATGTTATAGCTGTGCAAGACTAGGGTCTGGGGGGTTCTGAGTGTGATAAAAGCCGGGTAGAGAGGAATTGAGCGAGTCAGAGTGTAGCATAGTGACGGTGAGTCGTTGGAAAACTTGGAAAGTCCAAGGTATGAGCGCTTGAGCGATGAAAAGGTGTTCAGTTGCAGTGGCAACAAACACGAGTGAATACCTCGTCGAATCTCAGTTGTTGTAAAAGAAAGGCAAGCGAAAACAAGGAGAGGAATAAACACATTCGAAATATTACATGGGTCTGCTGTGCATAATGGCGGAGGGCAAGTTCCGAGTCCGAGCGCTTCGTACGGCACCAGTGACTTCGTTTCAAATTTGCCTGTCCGTGGGATCGTCCGGCTTGTGCGGCGGTGACGGCGGCTTCGCTACTCAAGAAGCCCCTTCATCCCCATCCACCTTATGAAGCTGTCTGCACGGTCCTGGAAAGGCAGCGGTCGGGGTAGCGGTACCCCCCCCCTGAAGAGAGCTTCGCAGGCTCGAAACCGCACCCGGATCCCGCAGATTCTCGCCCCCTTGCTTGTCCAATGCGCGTACCGTCCCGAGACCGGGTCTAACGCCAGACGGCGCCTCCCTCGCACACTGACCTCCGCATCCCAGACTCATCAGTGCTTACTTGTGTAAACGGTCGGACCAGTCCGTTCGCCTTGCTGACTCTCATTTTAGTCATGCGCTGAGGAAGTATTGAACAGCCTCTTGGCAAGTTGGAAAGCAGTGAAAAAAAGAGGCCCCGCTTGGTAATCTCGTTAACCGTACTGCTCACTGATGCCATTTACTTCGCGACGTAGATCCATTTTACCTCGCATCATATCAGTCTACCAAGCATTGAGCAATACCCGGCACGTCCCCTCCTCATGGCATTACCTCATACGTCGCCCTCTCCTCGCACTTACCTACCACGTCCAAGCCCGTGCCACGTTCATCATATCTCCGTTGTTGGGATCCAAGCCTCAGTATAGGGCGTGATTTTGCCGGCGAACATGCAGTATCATACTTCGATACATGTGATGACTAGGTTAGATTAGATAAATAAGACATGGATGTCCCTAACAATATATATCCATACAGAGTGAATGGAGGGAAGCAGGAAAGGGCGAGCGAAGTGCGCAGACTAGTGAGCTCAACGTTCAACGTTCAACGACAAGCTCAGTAGCTCGAAATAGGCGAGAACGCAGACTACTGACTCGGAACTTTCCGAATCATCTGATTCAGAGCTGAGAATGCCATCTTAGAGGATATATGCAACACTCACTTTGTCTTAAAACAGCAGCTTGTGCCTAAGCCGATTTCCCACTAGGCGCAATCTCTTCCTGAACATACGAGTAAGAGCAGAAACAAGTTCAGTGGCGGATCATGATGCATCTAGGTTGAATTCAGTTCCTCACCGATATCGGCATCGACATCAGGAATTGGACATCTATCCTGAGACTCTGCATTTGCCACTGGCGCAGAGCGAGCGAGAATGCAAATGGAAAAAATGACAAGCAAGGGTTGGACTAGATGCATGTTATCCAAGAATGTGACAGTGAGCCTTTTTTTGTCTCTTGAATAGTGTTGAAGGCTCAATTGGAGACTGCGCGGATGTCACGAGGGAAGGGAAAGGGGCTGCTAGAACAGGTTGAATCTTGGCGACGCTATATATCTGGCTCTTGAAAGAGCGCAACTCACTGGGCTGTGCAGAGGCAGTACTTGGACCCTGATGCAGCTACGTGATTGTGATTGTGATTGTGGATCAATCGATTAGTTGACTATTGAAAGGGATGAACGTTGATTAATCGATTGGCAATCAAATCACCGTGCATGCACCATTTACACGATTTGCTGTAAATTGACTGGTTAACCGAAGAACAGTCAAGCATTGTGGTGAACGCTACTGCAATACTGCCACAAAATTGCAAGACTGGCTTCAAACGCGTGACCGAATATTGTCGTGATGTTTCCTGCACGACGATGAATTCTTCTGGTGCGTGTCCTGTTCTAACGAACTATCGCCGTTCAAAGTCCACTGCCACGACGAGAAGGGCATTTATCTCCGCAACCTGCCAGAGACGGTGCGCACAGTTGCCAAGAGCCCGGGATACCAAAGTTTCTTATACCTTTAGACTGCAGGTTCCGTCGATAGGTGATCATTGCCTACGAGATGGTTGCCAGCCTCGACCTCCTCGTCAGGACTTGTATTTGCTTCAATGAATGGTCCCAACGGACACATTCAATGGAACACAAATCGTTCCAGAAGAGCATAAAGGCATAGTGGCCAATATAAACGAACTGGACATTCGGTCGCTGGCGGAGAGACGACAGAAATAAACCAATTACCTATCGAGGAATAACAAGTAAAGTCAGCTAAAGCGAGTGCGAAAACATTCAGGGTTACCTGACAATAAACGAGGAAAGCCGGGCTGGTCGTGGAGCAAGAAGCGACCGTGCTGACGCCGTGATGGCAGGGCAG
Organism: Leccinum variicolor; assembly: GCA_038091415.1. Taxonomy (NCBI): domain Eukaryota; kingdom Fungi; phylum Basidiomycota; class Agaricomycetes; order Boletales; family Boletaceae; genus Leccinum; species Leccinum variicolor. The sequence continues at coordinate 29,472 of JBBPOK010000200.1, read as the reverse complement.
GGATATTCCCGGTGACAAGATGTGATGTAGGGTGATCCAATTGGCATCGAACCGGCACCGAATGCGATAGTTACGCGCCAGGTCCGCTGGCAGACGCAACGACCGAGCCGGAGTCGGAGGCGGAGGCGCGTGTCGTACCATCACTTGTGGGGCAAGTTTTGCGGGGTACACACGGAAAAGTGAAGTTCGAGTTGTGCGGCTCCTGCCACGAACTCGCACGCCGTTTGAACGACCTTCGCTGTCATCATGATGTGGAGGCTGACTGCGATGTTACTCGGGCGAGAAATCAGAACGCGTATCTGTTAGTAGACTTTTTCAAAGTCAAGCCGCGTCGACGTGATGGAGGACAATAATTTAGGATTCGCTGGGTTTCAACTTCTTCACCGCCACTCGGAATTTGCTTACACTCGGACAGTAACAAACTGATCCCGCGGAATTCGGCCGGATCACCACACTGACAACTCGACGGAATCGATATGAGCATAATGACATCCAACAACATGGCAGAGGTTATTAGTACAATGCAATTCAGATCTCCCCTACTCATAGCAAGTATGTTGTATCCTCTACGCTAACTAAATGGATAAATGGATCATGATAGTCATCTCTAGATCGTACCAGACAGCTTTGGAAAGATGGTTAGACTCGCTGGCTACCATGGAACTCGACCACACCGGTACTCTTTCCCGCTTCCGCAGAACCTGTCAGTGTAACAGAGGCTCCTTGCGAGGCAAACCGCATGTTGTCCATCTCTACAGCATTTGTTCTTGTCATTCCATGAATGTCAGTATTTTTGGTCCATCCTTTTCCCTGGGCCACCCGGAACACGATTAGGAGCGTTGCGATTATCTGGTGGGTTACCGGTCAGAATGGGCCAGTGGGAAGTTGGCATAAACTATCACCTGGAATTCAATCCAGGATTGTGAAAACACCCTGGAAACTGGATTTCCGACCAGTAATAGAACGAGGAAAACGATAGACACAGCAGAGTACAATGCAGCCGACTCGATAATCATCGCAGCGACTGACGTGTATTGTGTTCCGTATTTCGGTCCCATTAGGGAAACGATGTGGTATCTGAAGCCGAGCACACGGAGGACGATGGCGATGGTCAGAATGATGTTCAACGCCAGCGATATGCTAAGGAAAGGCAGCGTGAAGTTGGTGCCGTTCAAATACGTTCCATATGGACTCGAGTCAGACGAAATTTGAAGCAGATACATTATCCCCATGGCTACGTGTCCGTAGCGCGCGTCAGCCCCATTTCACGAGGTTTGAATGAAACTGAACATGCTAACCTACAGAGCCTGCAAGCATCAGGCAAGGGAAGAGCATAACGATCCAGAGAGGCACCCAGCATCTCTGATAAATGACTTTGAAGCGCCATACCTGACTTGGTAGTGAGTGCCTGCTATGGTGTCTGCTAGTATGCTTCTCACTTACCACTAGACCGTCCGACAACCAGTTAGACACGACAAGAGCTACGTTTCCCCATCTATTTATAGGAACGGAGAACATCTCGGTCTCGTATGCATTTGGACCGCCTGGGTAGTTACGGTTGTCGATGAACGCCATCTGGGTAAATGCTGCGAGTGCGACCATGAAGACAGTTCCGAGGAAGAAAGAGACGCTGATGAGGATGAGCAGAATTAGGCGGTTCCTAGATTCCATTCGATTTTTTTCGCGTATGAGGAGATAGAACGATAAGCAATAGAGCGAGACTGTGATGCCATAGGCAACGGCGGCGACGACGGCGCCTTGGAGCCATGACCTCTCATCGAAGAGGGTTTGGGAATCTTCGTCTGGGACCCAACTCGAGTTGAGGGCCATGTCGGCAGGTTGGCGTGCGGGGAAGCGAGTTACCGAGTGAACGAGGCGTACATTTCATTTGAAGACACTGCGCATTCGGTGATATATGAGCATGACATAGACGCCTTCGCTTGATAAGTAAAACCCGGGAACCAAATATAAGACCAGCCCGTGCTTCTTTCTGGCCGTGTTACGTTGTCGGTGAGCTGATTGATTCAATCATTCAATGGGATCGATCCATTCCGCTGTCCCACCATAAGGGTCTTGATCGTACAGGTAAGGCGTAACGGACACGTGGATGCTAGAAGTTCACGTCAGTGAGAACTCACTGGTGCGACTGGGTTCTCGACTGCATTGACTATTAGTTAATGGCACCCATCCATCCAGACTCCACCGTGGGTGTGGACGAAAGGCTTGCTTGCCTCAGTGGCAGCGTATGCCAGTTCGACTCGGACTGGTCGTGGCAGTTTTCGGACAGCGGCACGCAAGTCTTCAGCGAATAAGCGATTGGCACGTTTTTCCCCTTCGAAGTTCGCTCCGAGTTAGTCGGATCAATGGGGTCATTTCGCTCCACGCGTCCACCCACGCCCCATCTTGGCAGAGATCAAGAACAAACACGCGTTGTCCAACATGACCAATATTTACTACATCGCAGATTTGCACAGCAACAGCCTGGAGAAGTGGGAGAGATGGGACGAGCGATCTCACATGAAGGAGCCATATCGACCACGAGTAAATCAAAAGAGGTAGTTAGTAAACTGCAGATGCTGGTTGGCAATTCAAATCTGCGCCAGGAATTCATTGATTGCCGGTACACGTATGCATCGGAGCATACACGTTTTGCCATAGATGCTCATAAGAGACCAAAAGCATAGCAGTGAGCGTTACTGTCAGACAGTCACAGCGGAGCAGTTTCAAATGTAGTCCTGTGGCTTCCGCTGCGATCCACTGTTTTTCCGTAGTGTCACTGCCATGATGGAGGTGGTAATCGTAACATTGGTTGCTTCATGAGTTTCTTGCGTAGCGAGGTGCTTTCAATGTAATACTGGCCTGTTTGCTGACGGACTATCGCCGATATTGATATTCAAAGTCCTTTGCCGCGACGAGTCTCAACGGCATTCGTTTCGGCAGCCTCTTTGAAGACAACGATAGTCCAGAATGTCAACGTTACGCTGTACCCTGGGACTGCAATTTTATCGACACGTTACCGTTTCCTATATAATTCTGGCTAGCCTTGATTCCTTCATCAGGACCTGTACCTGCATTAATGATTACTTACATGGACCTAACAAACCATCTTCAACAGCTCACCAGTCTTTCCAGGAGAGTATAAAGGCTTGATGTCACACAATTTAGTGTTAAGATCAGACCTTGCACAGGTAGTAGATGATACGCCGAAAGTAACTATCTGTCGAGGGACAAGTGGTACCACAATATTTATTGAGACTCACCCGTAACAGAGAAGAGAAGGCGAGTCAACTGGATAGCGGAGGATGATGGCGCGGTTGATATTGGTGGGCTGAACAAGGAGGAGAATAATGAGATGGGCTGGACGACCTGAGTATAGGATGTACAGTGAGCGAGCAAGGAAGTTGTATATCCTCCTCTACAGAGACTGCACGACGATCGAAACGTCGTCGAGCCATGGTCCTCTGATTCATCGTGGGACGAGACTGACGGCTGATTTTCTTTTCACGCACATCGCTCACGGTGGCAACGACGACGGCTCGTTCAACTGACTGACGTTCCACAACTTGTGGGCGCATATCACTCATGAATCTGTCAGGAGCGCCAACGGGAACATCCTTGACTTGGTGACGTTGCATGAGGCACGCGAATTCTGGAGCCGGAAATGAGCAAACGACTCGGGGTGAAATATCGTTCGAGGACCGAGTGAGAGCTCACGTGGGTTGAGTGTCCAGATCTGAACGCGACGCATGGCATTCTGTCAGCCTCCCTGACTCTGGGGGTGATCAAAGTTTGATGAGCTGTGCTTTGTGCACGCGTCTCCGCTGGTTAAAATGATCTTACCGGCCGCTCAACGGCTGTGATGTGCCATCTCAGAGGACAGCCAACGAAAAACAAAAGGGTCCTTCCAAAAAGAATACACCTTCCTAAATCCGCTTTCGAATCGTGGGCACGTCAACGTCGTCATAATCCAGCCCATGTAACTTCGGTCTGAATCCTGTGCGCACGCCATTCGGGTGTTGACTTGGAGCTACAGTATGTACCAGCCAATTGCAAACAACTGATAAAAATAGTACTTACGTCTTGGACACAAGGGGAACCTTCTAGTGCAAAATAACCGATAGATCGCATGGTCATTGTCGCGAATGAGCGTTCAACGGCGTGGGCGGAATTGAATCTGATGAAGTGGCGTTGACGATGACACGACCGTGAGAATTTCTCTCTTCCCCTGCCTCACAAAGTTATGAAGTCGACGGAATACTACAACTCGCCTCTGCCCACACCACTCTGAAACCTAAATTGCACGAACTTGAAGTGCTTGGCGGACTATGTGCCAGGAGAGACGCAGCAGTGAGTAGAAGAGTGTCTAACCTCTCCTCTCCTCTCCTCCATTTCCTGTCTTTACATGATGCATTTCCTTATCTGCACCTGAAGACAATATCTACCGTCGCTTTTTCGTCTCCCCTTGTTGCTCTGCGGTCGTGGGGCACCTATTTCTCCCGCGTAACGACATGGCGCCTCGACTTATTTCCCCCCTCTCCTCCTTTATTTGTTTTCTCCGCGCACCAACTTACGCACATCACTGTAGAATGGAGCTTTCTTTGTAGAAAAGTCCATTTATTCAACCTCCATCATGCCTGTCGAACGGTATTGGTATTGTCGAGTTGAGGACGGTGCCATTGGCGCTCGCGACGAACTCGTGCGTGACTCGGAGGTGTGTTCGATTGTGGAACGTCAGGCGAGACCAGCCGTAGGTGCTGTGTTTTATCCAATGGGCTCATCATGTCGGAGCGTCCCTTGAAAACATTGCGATTCAGCTCGATTTTTGGCCGGGGCAACATGTCAGAGAAGCAACTAAAAAGGAATTAATGTCTCTTGCGAACTCGAGCAGGTCAAGGGATGATAGGTTGATCTGAGCACGTTTGTCCATGCTACCCGCTGATTCGGCGTTGTAATACTCACGTCCCGTGCTGCTAATCCTGTAGATGGATCAAAAATCAAGTTATTTTTACCTCCAACCAAGGCTCCCAGGTTTGTCCTAGCTATGCGTACTAGCGTTTCGACTTTTATCTGGTAGAATCTCCCAACATTTGAAGCGTCATGTGATAGTAAGTAGTCCAGCTGGGTGGAGTATGAAGTTTCTAATCCAATAACTTTGATCATAGAGCAAGTTACTGACCTCGATATCCTTGCGTTTGCCATCTACGCTCGTTTCTGTCTCACCAGTTGCTCTCCACTGACCGGATACACAAACCTTCAAAAAAAAAAACACCAGGATTGTCGAACAGCATAAGATAACCTTCCATGTGGTGAGTCTCATTTGTCAATGATCAGCGAAAGGAGTGGCGTAGCCACTGGCGTTTGTATATAGTGGAGCCAATAAATTGATCAAATATAAATGACTGCTGATACGGTTTCCATATTCCAGAGCGGCGAATGCCAGTACATTCCAAGTTCTCACTTGCGTCAGCTCGTCCCTCGTTGCGATGACGCCAAGTCGACTTCAAATTTATCAGATGCAGGCCATCTACATAAGAGTGATTACATATTTAGTGGCCGATTGGTCGTCTACTGCACGTTCCGTGCAGTGGGTGCCTTGGCAATGACCAGGACAATAGTGCGAGCATGAGGGACGACGAGCGCTTCTTGGCGGGATTTCTCACGAGGCGCACGTTCGCTGATCTGCTGATTTCTTGGGATACCCTTCAAATACCTAATGAGCGATGTCCTGAGTCGTGAGCTTCTCCCCCATGATGCAGCTCACTCTTGTCGTAGTCATGGCAATCGCCATGCTGGGCGTAAAAGCCCAGTTCATCGACCTTACTAATATTTCAACCCCCTGGTCGTGTCTCGCAGAGTCCACAGGCGTGCATATTCCTGGCTCGGTTCCCTGCAACCCTAATGAACCTCTCCAGCAGCACCTCGCATTTGCTGGCCCGACGGGTATGACCGTGAGTTGGAACACTCACGTTCAGCTGGATACTCCACAGGTGTGGTACGGCGAGTCCCCCCATGCGCTGACGAATGTCGCTACTGGAAACTCGACCACTTATGCATCTTCACGTGTGTGGGACAACCACGTGAAGATCACCGGATTGAAACCAAACACGAAATATTGGTATCGTACATCTTACCAGTTAAGTTCCTTGTCCATCTCTGTTCTGTTCTCTAGCTCTTATTACCTTACTTTACAGAAACTGTGCTGGTTGTGCATACCGAACGTTGGATACATTCACGACTGCGCGTGAAGCGGGCGATGAGACGGCCTTCACGGTGGCAGTGGTCATTGATCTCGGATTAATGGGTGCAGACGGCCTGAGCACCAAAGTTGGCCCATATGGCGGCGCAGCAAACCCGTTGGGACCGAATGACCTCAACACGATCCAGAGTCTGTTGGAGTACAAGGAGTATGTCGTCTTTGAACCGGTCTATCCAACTTTTCTGATGGTCTGTGCAGTACTTACGAGTTTATCGCACACTTCGGGGATCTTGCATATTCGGATTACTTTATCAAAGAGAGTTGGGAAGGGTACTTTGGGAACAACAGCCTTATCCCTAATATGACAAGCATCGTCGAAGGCTACAACGAGTTGCTGGAGCAGTTCTATGACCAGATGACTCCCCTGACTAGTTCAAAGGCTTACATGGTTGCTCCAGGAAACCACGAAGTACTTCTCCCCCCTATTCCCCTATTCAACCTTGTGCTTATCACATCTATCTTTAGGCAAATTGTGACAACGGGTAAGCCTCACGTGTGTACAGGACGAATCAGGACTCACCGGATCACTTTCAGTGGAACGACGGACACTGTCAACAATATCACGTATACCACCTCGATCTGTGTTCCAGGCCAATCAAACTTTACCGGATACAGTGAGTCGAATAGTTATCGTCTTCCTCGCCTCGTCAGCCTTTCCGTCCCACAGTCAACCACTTCAGAATGCCATCTGACGAGTCGGGCGGCCTCGGGAACCTCTGGTACTCGTTCGACTATGGCCTGGCGCACTTCATCATTCTCAATACGGAGACGGACCTTCCCGTCGGCCTGCAATCACCGGACGAATACGGAGGATCCGACGCGGGGGCAAACAGCGGTCCGTTTGGATACCCGAACCAGCAATACGATTGGTTCGAGAATGATCTAGCCTCCGTCGATCGAGAACAGACGCCGTGGATAATTGTCGGTCTTCATCGACCTTGGTATGCGAGCGGAAAGAACACGTCGTCGACGATCTGCTTGACGTGCCAACAGGCTTTCGAGCCGTTGATGATCAAGTATGGGGTCGATCTTTACATGCAAGGACATATCCACGTGAGTCACATCAGCCTTTCTTTCCTTTTACTTCTTTTTTGACCAATGTACTGGTAAAACATAGGTTTATGAACGGAACACCCCTATCGCCAATTGTACGTACTATCGTGATGCTATAGTCTCCCGACTGTTCTTACTGTTCCATTTTAGACACAATCGATCCTAACGGACTGAACAACCCGACGGCACCCTGGAACATCATCAACGGCGCGGCAGGTCACTATGACGGCCTCGACTCGCTCGTTGGTCAAGAGACATACTCCGTCGTGCAGTTCGATACGTGGGTAACCTTTCTTGAGTCTTTTGCTTCCTTTTGCTTCCTTCCGGTGTCTTCCGTCGGTGACTCGCACATGCACACATTCTTCACCCACCGCATTTGTTTTCTTTATATCCTATCTCCTTTCCTTTCCTTTCCTTCCCTGAGCCCATTTTCTTTTGAGTGGTAGTCCATCAATTCGTCGCACGGGACTGGCGCCTTGCGGATGATATGACTGCTGCCTTGCTCCTTTTTCATTTCCCCGTTTCCCTTGTTCAACTCGTTCACTCACCCTTTCTTCCTAACCACACGCTCATTCATACTGACACACACCAAAGCGCCTATGGCTGGTCCCGCCTAACATTCCACAACCGGACGCACCTCACGCACGAGTTCGTCGCGAGCGCCAATGGCACCGTCCTCGACTCGGCAACCCTGTACAAGGCGCACGATTTCACGAGCGGGAGCGGGAACGGACAGGGAAATTAGCCCGACAACTCGGCCGCTCCAAGGACATTCGAGCGTGTAAATAACAACTTGAAGGATACGGAACCCAACTCGGTCGTTCCTCGTGTCTGTTGTTTTTATTCGTAATGATAACTGTGCATTGCAATATTATTCGAGGGAAAGGGGTGACGCGTCTAGATCGATCTGAACGCAACGCGAATGGACGGAGGAGGTTGAGTTTTGGGTGATGAAATCGGAGTACTTGTGATCATGTTACACGTGGACCCAGTGAGCGCCGAACGGAGACCGCTAGCTTTCGAACCTCCGTATCATCGGTTTGCAATGCAAGCGATGTTAGAGCATTCGCTGCAGAACTACAGTCCTCTTCCATCTGAACTTCGACTTCGGCGGGCGCGATCGCGTGTCAACAGTCGACCCTCACCATACCGAGGACCGAGGGACATCCCGGACTAGGGTTTGCGGGAGCTGCGACTGTAGGGATGGGCGAGAGAGGTGCGGAAGTAGAAGCTCGAAGCGTCGCTGTCAAATTTACGACGATGTGGTTGCCTGCGGAGGAAAGTATCGTCAACGGTGGTCGACATGGTGAACGAGAAATCGTCTGATGAAGGCCTCTCGCGTAAGCTTGGTAAGGGAATGATAGAGCCGTAGTCAAATGGATCCACAGAACCGCCGTGTAGAACATTGCCGTATGATGATACCGGAGCGATACTGTAGATTGATTTGGCGACTATCGGACTTGGGGTCAGGCGGGAGATAAAACCCAGGACGACTATCACTGAATTCGAACCTTCGTCGCACCTCTGCATATAGAAAAGAAGGAAGAGTACAGGAGATCATTGAAACGATGGCCTCTGAACTAAACGACACTGACCTCTGACACCACTAATCGACATCCATCCTCCAAAGGACCATTGTGGCCAGTGTTTGTTGCTGCGCCTTCGCTCCCAGTTCCTGCGTCTGCGTCGCGCTCTGTGAAATCTGCGTCCCGTTAAACGGGTGTGTCAACCCCGGCCGGCTTGGGCTTGGGCTTTGTCGAGATCAGAATCGCAAAGTAAATCACCTCGGACTTCTGGCTGAAGCATGGCGAGCTTCATTGCCTGCGCCATCTCCGAGAGAATAATGGGGGATTCCAGGTATAGCTTCCATTCCTCCGAGTCTGTGTGAAGTCGAGCGAACTCTGAAGCAATACGGTCACGCACCCCGGTGCGTTCATGACCACTCACAGATTCTAGCGCTGAACCCCCTCAGTGTCTGCCTGATTGACGCAGCACATGCTCAACAGAAACGGTGAGATTGGAGAAATTTGATGAGCTTCTTGATTGTCTCGATTTGGGTAGTCCAGTCGTGGAAATTTCAGAAGCGAGTGGTTCGACGTCGAATCGACGAGGTCCAACCGCTTCCTCGCACTCGCAGATGCGGCCCAAGGTCCTGGTCCTGCCCGCGCAGTTGCTCTAGATGTCGACGATCTCGAGGTCAGTAGATATCAGGGCATCCTCGTCGGCGCCGTCAGTGGCAATCAGAGTTAACCACTCGTCACACGTTCCGTCACCATTTACCAGGCGAGTACCCCCTGCCCTCCCGTATGTCCCGTTCGATTCCCTGACCCTTTCCCCAGCAAGTCGCACAGCAGGCTTTTTCGCTTCTGTTTAAAGCACCAGTTCAAGGTCGATTTTCGTCGCCTCCGTCTTCACCTCACCAACGTCGCCAAGTATGCTCACCAGGCACACGCCATCCACCTATTGGACCTGGACATCCTCCAGCACCACTCGACACGCGCTTTTCCCAACTCAACACGTCCGTCGAGCTCGAGGATGTCCAGGGCCTCCTTGTCATGGCCAAAAAGGCACCCCGCCCAGCCATGATGGCAAATTATCATGACAAGCTCGCCTCAATGTCCCGTCTCGCAGTCCAGGTCCTCGTTAGCGCACTCGCAGTCCCAGTCGGGCAGCATGACGACAAAGACGACGCCCGCTCCAAGAGCACCCGCCTTGCCGCCCTCCTTGAACTACCCAAGGCGCTTACTCGCGCTGGTCTCCTCAAAGATGCTGTAAGTCGCCGTGTCTTTACCAACACTCCCTCACTCATGTTTTCCAGCTTTCGAGAGATGTGCTCCGCCTCTCCCCAGCCCAGATATTGATCCTCTACGGCCTTCTCGAGGATTCGTCTGCGTATCCAGAGCGCCCATCCTCTCCTCACTCTGTGTCAGCTACTCTCCATATATGCTGGCTACGGCCCCCTCCTTTCTCGTGCCCTGCTCTCCCGTCTCCTCTCTCAACTCTCCCAGGTCCACAGCACCGTCAAAGTAAGCACCTCGACCTTGTCAAGCCCCACGACGACTTTGGCCCCGAACAAGTCGAAGCCTACATCATGGGCTGTACACGCCGCGGCGAACTCGGCATCCGTGAGACCATGCCACGGAGACCATCTCCTTTATCGACGAAACCTTTGTCCACTCTGACAGGTCCACCGTCTCCGGTCCGAGCTCCTGCGTACCCGCTTGAGCACCCTCGCAATGCCGCTCCACAACGCTGTGCGCGTGGCGCGCCCTCTCTCTGTGGCCCGAGAGGCGTCCCGGAGGAGCAAAAAGAAAAGGAAGATGCCAAAAAGGAGATCAAACTCGTGAGACGGGAGATCGAGTCGATCAGGACGGAAGAGGTGAAGAAGCTCGCTCAGGACTTGATGAAACACGGCGGGCTCAAGGTGTCGATCCCGGTGCATCCTGGTCCCTTTGTCATTCTCCCTATCGCTGACACGTTGTCTAGGATATGGAGGACTTGAGCAAGGACAGACTGATGCGTCTCCAAGTCGAGCAGCTGGAAAGGGAGAAAAGGGCATGCACGAGCGTTTGCGGATCGCTGCGAAGCGGATCGACGACATCGAGCGCGCGTACCGCAAAGAAGAGTGCCCGTTGCTCGTGCTAGGCTATGCTAAACAACAGGCCAGGGACCGGAGGCGGAGTAGTTCTTCCGCCCCACGACCACTTCGACTACGGCGAGAACACAACGACTGGCGGCCTCGCACCTGCACGTTCAGAGTCCGGCGCCGTCGCATGTCAGTGCCACTGTGACGAGTGGGGACCACTGAGGATCGGAGGCGGCGCGTGGCGTCAACGTATGGAGCGTGGTGAGCGAACGCCTATTGGTGCTGGGTCACCCGCCGCTACCAACGCTGCGCTGCCTCCGTCCGAAAGCAGGAGGGACACAGACGGGTTCGGGACGGTTCCAGAATTAGGGCGGAGGTCGAAGCAGACTGATGGGTGGGTAGGGTCGAGTTTTCTTCTTTTCTTCTCATTGCACTGTACGGTCATGTCTACGCTTGTTCATTTCCTTTTTTTTTCCTCACCGGGCCTACCCCCCTTTGTCTTTCCCCCAAAATACCATGGCTTCAGTGTATCCATCAAGGTTGTAGCCTCCCACATTACTTGACAACACTGATTGCATTTTCATAAGTATTCTGGTGTGTGTAAGTGATGTGACTTTTACAATCGGTATCTTATTGATTGATCTTGATGATAAGAATGACCCTATCATCTGAACCCTTGAGCCTATTAAGTCTATGTTTGACTAGATCTACCTGAGCCAACTGTAACACACTGTTGCTTTCAGGTTCTAATTTTGATCATATTCTTTTTGCTGCTGTCTATGCTTCATCTGGACCTATAAATTGGGATGGTATGCATACTGTAGACATGATATAAATGTAATGTTTTTGCTCCACATCTCCATACAAAATTTCATTCATAAACCAACATGCATGGATACAACATGACTGAGCACATCTCTATAGATTCTTGGCTGTTTTGACTATTTTTATTTGCTCTTTTTCATCTACTGTTCTTAAAACAACATGATGTTCTGACTTCCATACCAGATTTTTAGGAAGAGAGTTCACTACATTGCTGAGAATAGAGGATTATTAAATGAAAAATCAAAGATATGCTTAACATACACATCCGATTCTGAAGAATGACATTCAAAATCATCTCTACCTTCTCTTCTTTGGATGCTTTGCCATACTGATCAAAAATTCCCTTCATAGCTGATTTCACCTTCTTGGGTATGTTTGATGCCTTGTACTTTTGAGCAGCAGAAAGAAGTGGTTGAAGATCTTGTTGATGGAAAAGATAGAAAGAATGTTCCAAAATGAGCAGTGTATCTACAAAGCAATAAAATAATACATTCAGTATTATTTTGTCTGTCAAGAAAAACTCAGAAGAGAAAAAGAAATATACCAGTGGTAGTTAGAAGGATTAGTTGCCATGTACCCAGATTCCTCTATGATTTTCCATGTTATTCTAATACAAAATAAAATGAATGAGGAACCCACAATACTTTCAGGCTTCAGAATGTAAGTTTGCCAGGTATCAACATGGGACTAAAGAAAAGAAATGTTGTGATGAAAAGAAAAAAATACAATTAATTCACATACTGTTTGATTGTGAATGATCTGACAATAAACAAATTGAATTTAAATGTATAAAAAAACCAGAACATCATGAAAATAAATTCACTGTCTATAAATGAAAAAATGAAGTGGTCAAAATTGAATTGGTATAATAAACACTTACAGGCTACAGTTCATATAAATTAATGTTATTTGATCATAGATCAGATATGGAAATAATAGTAGTGGAGAAACTTACATCCTGCAAGCAATAAAACAATGTTTTCAACACAATACAATATCAATATTGTGATGATGTGAAAAATCATATACAGCAACTTACAGACTTAAAATGATCAAGTTATTTGAGAAAAAAATTGGAAATCAAAAGAAATATGCATACCATCTATGGGAAATCCCAAATATTTGTCATGAACATAACAATACTCACCATATTGAATAATATACCTTCTATAATTATGGAATAATCAACAATGTGAATGTCATTAAAACTTTGCTGGTAAAACATAACTCACAGTCTTTGATCAATGAAATACAATAATATAAATATCAGAAATGACATCCTTATTTCAATAATACAAAGCTCACCAGCTAGATAAATCAAAACAAGAAGTTGAAAATGATTCATAATGGTGATGAATCAATAATGCAACATAAAACATACACTCTATAAGGGATCACGAAATAGCAAAAGGATGAGGATGTTGTAATATGACAAATGATCTATGACTTACATTCTATTTTTTTTTGTATTTGTTTTGTTTTAAAATGGTATGTATGATGGATCACAATGACTACTGTTTAAATGATTCCAAGATGTGGAACTCACAAACTATGGATAATAAAGCAGATAGATGAATGAATAAAAATAATATAGTTAGCATCATACTCTTTGGCACATTCCACAATGCACAACTCACTCTCTATTATTTGACATCAAGATAGAGAATGAAGGGTCATGGCATCATCAGCATCACCACTCTCTGGCACATTCCACAATGCACAACTCACTCTCTGTCATTTGCAGAGCAGCATGGCATCATCAGCATTACTACTCTTAGGCACATTCCACAATGTATAACTCACTGTCTGTGAATTTACAGAGAAAGATGGACATTGAATGGACATTGTGTCATCAGCATCACCACTCTCTGGCACATTCCACAATGCATAACTCACATCCTGTCAATTCCAGAGTGAAAAAGAAAAAGAATGGACACAGCATCATCAGCATCACCACTCTCTGGTATATTCCACAATGCACAACTGACATACTATCATTTCCAGAATGAATGGATATTACATCATCAGCATCAGCATCAGCACTCTCTGGCACATTCTACAATACACAACTCACATTCTGTCATTTCCAGAGCAGAATAGAGAATGAATGGACATGGCATCATCAGCATCACCACTCTCTGGCACATTCTCCAATGCACAGCTCACCCACTGTCATTTCCAGAGCAGCATGGAGAATGAATGGACATAGCATCATTAGCATTACTACTCTCTCTGGCACATTCCACAATGCACAACTCACTCGCTGTGATTTCCAGAGCAGAATGGTGAATGAATGGACATGATGTCATCAGCATCACCACTCTCTGGCACATTCTCCAATGCACAACTCACTTCCTGTCATTTCCACAGCAGAATGGTGAATGAATGGACATAGTGTCATCAGCATTATCACCACTCTCTGGCATATTACACAATGCACTTGAACTCACTTCCTGTCATTTCCAGAGCAGAATGGAGAATGAATGGACATCACATCCTTAGCATCACCACTATTCCACAATGCACAACTCACATGCTGTCATTTCCAGAGAAGAATGGAGAATGAATGGACATGGCATCATTATCATGGCACATTCCACATTTCACAACTCACATCCTGTCTTTCCAGAGCAGAATGGAGAATGAATGATGGCATGATCAACATCACCACTCTCTGGCACATTCTCCAATTGTGCACAACTCACATTCTGTCATTTCCAGAGCAGAATGGAGAATGAATGGACATGGCATCATCAGCATCACCACTCTGTGGGACTTCCACAATACACAACTCACAACCTGTCATTTCCAGAGTAGAATGAAGCATAAATGGACATTCCTCAATGCACAACTCACATCCTGTCATTTCCAGAGCAGAATTGGGAATGAATGGACATCACATCATCAGCATCACCACCCTCTGGCACATTGCCCAATGCACAACTCACAAACTGTCATTTCCAGAGCAGAATGGAGAACAAATGGACATGGCATTATCAGCATCACCACTCTCTGGCACATTTCCCAATGCACAACTCACAAACTGTCATTTCCAGAGCAGAATGAAGGGCATCAGGTATCACCACTCTCTGGCACATTCCAGTGATTCCACAATGTACAACTCACAAACTGTCATTTCCAGAGAAAAATGGAGAATGAATAGACATGGCATCATCAGCATCACCACTCTTTGGTACATTCCACAATGGACAACTCACATCCTGTCATTTTCAGAGAAGAATGAAGAATAAATAGATGCATCATTAGCATCACCACTCTCCAGCACATTCCACAATGCACAACTCACATACTGTGATTTCCAGAGCAGAATAGAGAATGAATGGGCATGGAATCATCAACATCACCACTCTCTGGTACATTTCCCAATGCACAACTTACAAACTGACATTTCCAGAGCAAAATGGAGAATAAATGGACATGGCATCATTATCATGGCACATTCTGCAATGCACAACTCACATCCTGTCATTTTTAGAGCAGAATGGAGAATAAATGGACATGGCATCATCAGCATCACCACTCTCTGGCACATTCAACAATGTACAACTCACATACTGTCATTTCCAGAGCAGAATGGAGAATGAATAGACATGGCATCATCATCAGCATTAACTCTCTGGCACATTCCCCAATACACAACTTACAAACTGTCATTTCCAGAGCAAAATGGAAAATGAATGGACATCACATTCCACAATGCACAACTCACATCCTGTCATTTTAGAGCAAAATGAAGAATGGATGGATGTGGCATCATCAGCATCACCACCATCTGGCACATTCCATAATGCACAACTCACAAACTGTCATTTCCAGATAGCAGAATGGAGAATGAATGGACATGATGACATCATTAGCATCACTACCCTCTGGTACATTTCCCAATGCACAACTCACTTTCTGTCATTTCCAGAGTAGAATGGAGAATGAATGGATGTGGTATCATCAGCATCACCACTGCTCTCTGGCACATTCTCCAATGCACAACTCACCTCCTGTTATTTCCAGAGAAGAATGGAGAATGAGTAGACATGGTATCATCAGCATCACCACTCTCTGGCACATTTCCCAATGCACAACTCACAACCTGCCATTTCCAGTGCAAAATGGAGAATGAATGGATGTGACATCATCAGCATCCCCACTCTCTGGTACATTCCACAATGCACAACTCACATCCTGTCATTTCCAGAGCAGAATGAATCATAAATGAACATGGCATCATCAGCATCACCACTTTTTGGTACATTCTATGATGCACAACTCACTCCCTGTGATTTCCAGAGCAGAATGAATCATAAATGAACATGGCATCATCAGCATCACCACTCTTTGGTACATTCTATGATGCACAACTCACTTCCTGTGATTTTCATAGCAACATAAAGTGATATCAGTCAAATCAAATGTTACACATTTGCTGGAATGTCAACTTACATTCTGTAATGAAAATAATTAGCACATTCTAAAATTTTGTGTATGAGGTAATTCATATGAAAACATCTCACCCAAAAGTGCGGAAACCATCTTGCCAGTTTTTTGATATCTATGATGTCAGTATTGTGTACAGGAAGTGCAGATTGATGCAACTGGTCTATGACAGATATGACACTATTTGCATTATAGTAGTAGCCTTCAAAGAATATTCAACTTTCAGTACTCACTCTTGAACTGCATATTTAATACACAGGGCTATGTTTGTTTGTTGGGCAGTGACAAAAAGTATTTGCAAAGCCTCCTCATTCAAAGCTCCTGCTGTGTTTTCTAGTAGTATGTCACATCCCTCATTTGAGTTGTGCATCCCTTGCACACATGCAAATTCTGTCAGCTGAATCATATTATTGGAAAACAGGATAATACCTCCAATCCGAACACTAAATTTTGGTGCATAGCTCAGTTGAGAAAGACGACCCCATACATTGGCATTGTTGAAAATTCCATCAATGAGCCCATGTGCCTTTGCTACCTTCTCCTCTTTTGGTAGCTTTTGACCATCATTGGATAATTTGCTCATGGCTACAGCCAGTAATGCATCAAACTTGGTGAACAATACGATCACAGGCACTGGGCAAGTCATGAGCTTTAAAAATCCTTGCCAAAAAAGAACTCACCATTTCTCGTATCACACTCATCAAAAAACATTTCCTCAGAGCGTTGAATTGCCCGATCCAATTTATCCATTGGGATACAGTACCTATACAGAGTCACAACTAGTCAATGATCATTCCCACATGTACCATTTAAGCTGTTACCAGATGGCATGAATCCGTTTCTTGAGAGATGTCGTGTTTGCACGATCCGCAATGAACTCCTTCAGTTGTTGGAATTCATTCACGGAACCCGCCTCGAAGCCCCGCGAGTCATGGAAGACGAAGTTGTCGTTGCTCCGAAAGATTAATTCATTATCAATCGCGTGCATCCCGCACTAGCGTGCATTGATAAAGATGCCCGTCAAGTTCGAGTCCAGTATGCAGTGATGCTCACCCCCGTGGATCCCTCGACCTCGGTCAGATCGATCTAGTAGTTGCACGGTCCGGTAAGCCAGCCTGAGTCTGAAGTCATCCACATATATCAAACCAGTTGCGCACCTTGTTGCCTTCTCCATCATAGACCTCCGGGTTTTCGGTAGTGTTACAGATCGCGCGGAGAATAGTCGTCTTGCCAGCGTTCGCCCGCCCAATGATAAGAATCCTGAAACGGCCGAACTTCTCTCGGATGTTTTCAAAACCGCCTGTCTTGTTTGACTCCATATCGATTTTAAGTGTGAGCGTAGTGTCGATGAAACTGGAACGTGAGGGCGAGGATGAAGGAGGGTGGAAGACGCGTCGACTCGGATCGATCCATCTACTTCCGACATCCGCTTCCGGCAGGTCCAGTGCCACAGTGAGTGGTCCCGCGGGAGGGATTTGTACGCTGTTTTTAGTTTGATCCATACAGTGCGGCAGTGCCACCAGCCTTTGCCCGTTCCCGTTCAACTAGTCGGGACTCAGCCTGTACAAGGCGCATGATTTCATGAGCGGGAGCGGCGCCGCCGGGAACAGACAGGGAAATTAACCCGACAACCCGACGCTCCAAGGACATTCGAACGTGTAAATAACAACTTGAAGGATAGTAGGCTAAGGGAACCCAACGGCCGTTCCCCGTGTCTGTCGTTTTTATTCGGTAACTGAGCACTGCATATTCGAAGGGAAGCGGACGCGTGTCTGGATCTCGGGTGGATCTCAACCTACAGGGCAATGAGCAGCGAAAGGAGACCGACTGGCACTTCACCACCACAACCTCAAGATGCTTATCGCAAGAGTCACACATCAGACGCCATCGCGAACAATAATGCAAGTAATAGACACAATTCGATTCTCCTCGACTTCTTCTCTTTAACCCTACGTGCTCGATCAAAAAGTATTTGAACAAAAAGGATACATCATGGAGAGCAAGAGGAAAAAAAAGTCCAGTGGCATAGGTACATAGAGTGGATGATGACAAAAAAGAGATGATAGCATGATAAGATACGTTCACACACGGAAGGGCCTCACCGCCGGTGTCGGACGCCCTTTTGGTCTCGGTCGGTTTAGGCGCAAACCGTCTGCAGAGCTGTACCAATTCATTAGTTCATGCCATTGCCGGAGCAAGAAAAGCCTCACGTCGCGATGGTCCCTTGTGAGACGTTCACTGAAGGCGGGGCTCTGATGCTCGTATTGTTCTCCTTATTCTCTATATTGGTTCGACCGGTGCTCTTCTTCGTCCATCCCGACGTTGTACGTCGTGCTACCGATCCAAGACGAGGCCGGGGTGGCAATCCGAAAACACGCTCAGGCTTGTTTGGAGATACGACGCACTTCTTGGCATCCGCCGATATTGTCGACGATACGTTGGGATTGATTGTGATTTGCTGCAGTGCGTTGGAGAGCGACGAGGTGTGACGAGGTACGTCATCATCGTTGGATGTGATAAGAGACGCAGTTACCGCGGCCCGCAGATGTTCCGTGCTGGGAGAAGATGTGAACGAAGTCTTGACGGTTCGAGGGTATGGTGAAGGCCGACTGTTGACACGCGATCGCGCCCGCCGAAGTCGAAGTTCAGATGGAAGAGGACCGTAGTTCTCCAGCGAATGTTCTAGCATCGTTTGCATTGCAGACCGATGATGCGGAGGTTCGAAAGCTAGCGGAGTGATCGTTGTCAAGACCAGAGAAAGAATGACGAGTGGACGGCTCACATTGAAGAGCAAAAACAGAAAATGGGGTATCCAGCCACGTACGCTTACTTTCCGTAACCGTGTTCTCCGCCTCATCCCGGAGAGCGTAGTATCTTCGGAGCGCGGTGATCCCTTGCTCGTCATCCCACAGAGAGAACGAATCCACCGACGACGTCTCGGGATCTACGACATACACTTGAAGCGGATCCATCAGTTTCGTCGCAACAGGCGTGTTAGAAGCTGAGCCTGGAACCGAGTCTGCGGGAGCAGGAGAACTCATAGGCCGGAGCGTCGACGTGAATTCCTCTTGGATCGTCTCGTAAATGGAAGTGCGTGACGCACGAGCTTGGGATATACGGTGATGATGGCCGTGACCGCGACCGTAAGGACGAGCACGCTCAAAGGAAGCGTTGGGCGATGCGTGTGAAGTGCTCGAAAGTAGAGTATTAAGTTGTGAGAGATCAATACTGGACAACGATCCCTCGGATATGGAAGAGTAACCATCCGAAATGGAAAGCGGGGGAGTGTCTGCCCCTGATGTCGAAGTACATGTGCTTGACCGAGAGCGGTTTACGGGGCTGGGGCGGGTGAAAACAGGCATCCGGACTACAATATACAATTAGTACCGTATGACACGCGTCTCAGAGGACTTACATGATGCCGAGAGTTCCTCGCCGTCTCCCGCCAACACCGTGTTCTCGAGGCCCTCGCGCTCGAGAAGACCATGCCTTGAACGAATCATACGCTCGTCACCAAATTGGACAGAGTTCGTGGTAGAGGCGATTGACGGCTTTGTCTCAATCACGCGCGAAAGTTTGGGAGACCCGTGATCATCCGGGTGAGCGTTCTTGATACGGCTAAAGACCGTCTCCGGGGGGTTGGCAAAGATGTTCTTGCGCCGCTCTGCTTCGAGCTGGATGCACGGCGAAGAACTGATCATGGACGTCACGGAACGTCGCCGTACGTGACCACCGCCCAGCATCTGATGGTGCGTCAGACGAGCAGACAAACAAAAAGATGACAACTTACACTGATTATTGTATCGTCTTCCTTGGGCGGGCTGTGCACGCTCGGGATGCTCAAACTCGAAATTGGGCGATAACGAGGAAGCTTCGCTACATCACCCGAGTCTTGTTCAAAGAACGTCGAGTCGGTCGAGCCCGTCGAGCAAACAGAAGTCCGATTACCGATCTTCTCGAATAGCGAGTCGATTTTCTGAGACTCGTACTGAGCATCCATGATGGAATCGTACGACATCCGCTTGTCATACTCCTCCGAGTGAACTCGTTCTTCGGGTATGCTGCCAGAAAGGCTAGGGCCAGGGGAGGCGGAGATAGATGCCAAGGGTGCGGTACGCTCCAGAGCGGAGTCGAGCATCTTGTCCCCAAGATCAGGTCGACAGATGTTGGTTGTCGAGAGATCGCTGAGCAATGATTCAGCGGAAATATTAATATTTCGGTGGTGGTGAGACCAGGAGAAGCGTCGACAATTGGCGTATGACTGTGCAATGCTGTTGATACTCGTGTTCGAATCGCGGCGACGGTTATAAGTAGAGTTGCGGTTGTAGAGACTAACAGGAGGACCGATGGACATCCCGGACTCGGGTCTGCGGGAGCTGCGACTGTAGGGATGGACAACAGAGCTGCGGAAGTAGAAGCTCGAAGCGTCACTGTCAACTCTACGACGATGTGGTTGCCTGCGGAGGAAAGCGAAGGTATCGTCAACGGTGGTCGACATGGTGGACGAGAAATCGTCCGATGAAGGCCTCTCGCGTAAGCTTGGCAAGGGAAGCATCGAGCCGTAGTCAAAGGGATCCGCTGAACCGCCATGGAGAACGTTGCCATATGATGATACCGAAGCGATACTGTACATCGATGCGTGTTTCCGACGGCGCTTATCGGACTTGGGGCCAGGCGGGAGATAAAACCCAGGACGACTATCACTGAATTCGAACCCTCGTCGCACCTCTGCGAACGAATCAAACCCTGCAAAGCTCAGCCCGGAATTGTTACGACGATGGCCTATGCTGAGATAGGAATTCCGAGCAGCGTCCGGCGTCTCGCGCTTCGCGCCGGAATCCGAATCGACTCGGGGTCGAGAACCTTCAGGTGGAGACTCAATAGTGATTGCGTTTGCAAGGATCGACTTCGTCAGAGAGTTCTCGTTGTCTGCAAGCGACGTCATAGAAAGAGATCTCGCAATTTCGGGGGGTGGAATGATGTCTGAGAGTGTGAGTGGCGAGGTATCTTTCTTGCTTGACGACGAAGGCTTTCCACCGAATTTGAAGTCGCGATTGAGTTGTCCGTTCGATTTTTGAGTAGCAACAGCTGTGGGATTTCGCGAGTCGTGAGGCGCCATGATGTCGAGGAATTCCTCGTCCGATGCAGTGGTAGCATAACTATCTGATTCCGGGATCAACGACGGCTCCGCGTTGGCGTCAATAGGGAACTCTCTCGGCGACAGTTCGCGCGAGTCGTAGTCGGTCGGAAGATCGAATGAGCTTTCGCCGATCCGTGACAACTCATCCTGCAACGTATTGAGTTTGGGAACGGGAGGTAGGTCACTAAAGTCATAACGGAGGTCGACCTTTGCGGGAGTTCGGAACGCGGTCTCGAGCTGCTCGATGAAGCTGTGACGATCGGATGCACCAGATTCGTGGAGTTTTTGCAACTCGCCAGTGAAATCGAATGACTTTTTGGTGTCGTCATCTGACAATGTCCCAACCTCCTCGATGTCAACCTGGTGGTCGTCGTCGCTCACAGTTGCTCGGAAGATGGGAACTTCGGCCAACGAGCTCTTTCGAGACAGAGTGTCCAGCATGGGTAGAGGCATGTCTGGCGGCAAACCTGGAGAAGGCGGTTTAAACGAAAGGGTATCATCTCCTTCTTGATCCGAACTCGATAAGATGACCTGCAACTCGTCGGGGATATCAGAATCCGGATCGCTGCCATCGTCTTGCTCGGTAATGCTGCCTACGGAATAACCCATGGTACCGGCTAGTCCGAGATTGCGACGAATCTCGGGCGAGATAGGCAGGTTGTCACCGCCAAGCGTCGCCCGAGGCGCCAGGGCAGACCTCTTGCGGGAAGAACCCTGAGCCTTCTTGAACACTGGCGAGGTAGTGAAACTGCTTCGAGACTCAGACTTGGAATGACCCGAGCCAAACGTCAGAGTCGATGGGGGGCGATCGCTCATGCCGATCACGAAGGGCGAGATACCCGACGAGGTGCCTACAACTGTCTTTGATATAGGGAGACGAGTGGTCGCAGGGCGAAGCGCTTTGAAGACGGGCGATGGTTCTACAGCTGGAGCGGGAGTGTGCGTTCGCCTATGGGTTCGGACAGTCGCCATCTTATCCTGAGCTTTGACCCTAATTGTACTGGGAGAAGGCTTCGAGGGGGAGATACTTGCGTTAAGCGTGGACCATGGGGCGATATTTTGTCCGAGATGCACACCCGTGCTCCTCGAGCACGATTGAGCGTAAGGCCGGAGAGAAGCTAAGGACTTGTTTTTGCCTCGTAACCCCTTTAGTGAAGTATCGACCGGTACCAGTCTTTGGGACGACGAATTCGGGCAAGGCTGCACCAAAAAGGCAGAACGCTGTGTCATTGGCGACATCTTGACACTGCCTGGAGTCGCCTCGAGATCAAGTCTGTTAATCAACTGGGCCAGGTCGTTCGTCGCGGCGTCCAACATTGATATGACCGCGTTGTCTGAGACAACTTCAATTACATTTTACATATGTCAAGCATAAGCATAAGACCTCACCGTCATCCGATTCGTAAATTGCTTTGGATCGACTCTGGCCAGAGGGGTACTCTGATACTGGTCGGTGCATACGCTTCACGGGTATTTCGACCGGCGGATCCCTTGCTTGGGCTTCATGATCTTTGTGTTCGTCCTCGCTGGCTGCTTCGATCCTAAGAACAGGCGTCAATAGTTGTTCCGCCTCATCTCCGTTGCGCTCCGATAAGGCTCCTGGGAAAATCGCGCCAAGTGGGGTCCTCCTTCGGCTGTCAGACGACTTCCGGGTAGAGTCCTTCTCGCTCTTGACACTCTTGAACTTCTTGCTCTTCTGCTTCTCCTTGCCGTCCTTCTCCTTCTCCTTCTCCCTCACTCTAGAGCTCCTGTCCTCCTTGTCCTTTCGGCAGATTTCCTTAACTGTCTTCAACCCTGCCTCGTCCCATTTGACGGAGGTTGCTCCTGAGCTGCCCGACGATTCTCGAGATTTAGTCGACATCGGACGGAGCGAAGACACCGTAGACATTGTCGAACCGAGTCGTGCCCGTGCAAGTATACCACCGCCCAGCAGATTCACAGAGTCTACAGACGAACGACGGTTTGCAGCGTCGGCCGCGACGATCGACGACGCTGTCGATCCATTGCGAGTGGAAGGGAGCCGCATCGTTGAAGGTAACCCGAGCCCCAAAATGCTCGCCCTCTTCTTCCCTAGTGATTTCAATCCATGTTTGGAGCCAACGGGACTCGCGTCCAATGTGCCCGCTTCAAAGCTGCTGCCCGAGTAGCGTATTGTTTCCTTTGCCTTCTCCTTCTCCTTTTGCTTCTCTTTCTCCTTCTCCTTCTCCTTTTTCTTCTTCTTCTTCTTCCCGTCGGACTCCTTGTCTTTGATAGGCGCAGCGGCAGCAGTAACTGAGTCAGGATTAGGCATATTCTTGAGTTGAGCCCAGCTACCAATACGAGCAAGGGAGCGGACAGAGCGCATCGCCCTGAGAGCAACGGAACCCTTGCCACTGTTCGTTCCGGGTGCAAATGTTGCCGACGGAGGAGTGGGAACGCGCAAAGTTTCCACAGCAGGCTTGGAATGCTCTGCACAAGTGGGATGCTCCAGCAGAGCCCCCGAACCCAACGAATTAAATCGTGCACGAACGTCGGTGGGCTGGTCAACTGGTTCAGGAGCTAAGGGATTGCTCAGTACGGCAATCCCGCACTCAAAGGGAGCGACTCACATTCGGCTCGATGCTTGTCCTTCCTTCCGCGCGCGATACTCCACCATTTCTGATTCTCATCCACCTTGGTCTTCAGCAAACTCTCCTTCTTTCCCCCCTTCCCCCTTTTCTCGTCTGGTATCGAGATAGACGGAACGTTTGTCACTTCACCCAACGTTCCCCATTGCATCCCGTCCAGCGCCATACGGGACTTCTTCTTCTTCACCATCAAAATCTCTCCAATGTCGGGGTCGTTGGTGGGATCCACGTAAATCTCGAACCCATTTCCCCCATTGTTGACGGATGCGCCGCCGACACGTCGGACTACATCCGAAAAGTCCTCTTCGCGGGCTCTCGCCGACGACCCGAGGAGACTGAGCTTCGACTTCTTTGGAACGAGACGTTTCCGGGAAGCCCCTCCATTCTTGAGAGGCTTTGGTGCGATTGAAACATGGGACGCCTCGGACGTTGTCCATGGCGCGGCTTGGCTAGGCTCATTTTGCGAGTGGGTTTCGCAAGGAGTGGCGGTGGTCAAGCGGATGGTCGGAATGTGTGATTGGGGCTTAGGTGTAGTGAGGGGGGATGGGGTCCGTGAGCGAACGGTATCCGTCGTAGATCGTGAAAGCAGTTGCAAGGGCATTAGTCAATAAAGTGAGTCGTCAATCGTGAAGCGTTATGGAACAAGAAGTGATTAGTGGATATATGCGCGGTCGTTAGCTTGAGATATTGATCGTGAGTTCAATCGCGAGTTGTTTCGTTAGTTCCTCGTATAGTTCTGTTGTCGGTCAGTGAATGAGCCACACGAAGAAATAAATAGAAAATACGGACCGGGAAGAGAACGACTTACGGTCGTTGATGATGACAAGACTTGCAAAGACTTGCAAGCCGTCGGGGGAAGAGAAAGAGTTGCAACTCGAACTTGTTTGGCTTTGTAGATGCACACGTAAATAACGCGTAAACAAACATCGTCACGGGACTTGAACATGTCACGTAAATTATTACACTTGTCAAAGATTACAACATCATTGTACACTATCGTAAGTCATCAGGTCCAAACGAAAAGAGCGTGCAGTCCAAGAAGGCCAGTCGTTAAATAAATATTAAAGAATAAATCGAAGGCGAGTGTCCTATAAATGTTTCAGTCGTCAACAAGCCCACAGACGCATCCACAGAATAACCCACAATGTAATGTCCGCTCGACAGCTGTGCTTTCTGCTGGAAACGCGGCTGTACGATACCGCGAATAGATAGCAACAACTCCAAATAGCTCTGCGCTGGTTTCCGAGCTGCAAAGTACTGTCAGAATACGTCGCTCATTCATGCGTAATACTCACTCAGTGTCGTCAAGAATGCCTGATATCATTTTACATCAGGACACTTGCAGATCAGAGAGTTGCACTTACATGACTCATGGCACCAACAGCCATCCCTCCTAGAGTAGTGTCCGCACTCGTCTGATCATCCCTACATGCTGCGAATGATATCACGTCTGCCGAGGTCATTTTCAGCGCTCGTAAACGCTCAGACATCTGATTGTCCTTTAGCGTTCCATCGTGGTGGTACTGCCACAGCAGAGGTCAGGCATTTCCATGATAACGCGAAACTTGCACCATACCATGAATGGCAAATCTAATCGACGATAATGATTAGTCACAGTTTCGCGCACAGGGTTCATTCTACTTACCAAGCGTTGTCCCGGAGTGGCATGACTAAAAGCTTATCAGCACGGAGAAGAGAACCACTTCGCAGAGAATAAGTCTTACGTCAAATATGGCCTGCGATGGCATCACTTAATGATAATTCCAGCACCCAAGAACACGTAGAATCTCACCGTCAAGCGGCACCCGCGTGGAAGGGGCTTCACCTTGTCATGTAACATCAGTCGACGGCTCATCGTTCAAAAGAATCTTGCAAACCAAAACTTGGTTCAGTTCCTATCTGACCGTTATCATCGGATACGAGATTCAAGACCTTCGGACTTACGTCATCTACAATGATGCCAGCTGTCTTGTAATCCACTGGGTATATCACTAAAACAAGGTAACTTCGACTGACAACTTTAATTATAGGCACAATCGACTCACCCTCGTCATAACCGTCCGTCTCACCTCCGCCTGAATCGGGGATCTGGCCTCCGTGGCCGGAATCTAGATAAGAAAAATTCGTCATAAAATGAATGAGAGCAACGAAAACATTCCATACAATGAAAGAATAACGAATCGTGGGGTTGAGCATCCTTTACGAGCCATTTCATGGCGTCAATCATATTCCGCCGTGTGGGCATCTGTCGAGGATTCGTCGTGTCATCCGTCAACATGACAATGTCCCCATCCCTGAAGCCCCATTGGCCTAAGCGCAGACACGGGTCAACATATTTCGCAGGATGGATTTGAAAGAACCCACGGGTAAGGAAGCGCTTCATATTCTTAGCATCGTTGATGCATCCGTGCAGCGCCCGCTTCTGACCAATGTAGTTGATTCCGATCTGCACACCGACCGAGTGAACGATCGTACCAACCCGCATCGCATCGACATCATTAATCACTCACACATAGCGCCTTCTTCCGTCCCGTACACCTCGAATATTTATGTCCACGCCCACTATCCACACGGGCTCGTTGTTGAGGCTGCGATTGACTGAAATTATTGACCGAGGGTCCAGCAACATTTCCGGTAGATAGCGCTCGCCGACGGTATCCCTGTGTCGATGGAGTCGCGGGCAGTTGCCGAGAAGTCGAAGCAGTGGGATATATTTGCACTAGTTGTGGTCCGTGAGAACTCTGTGCAGATATCTGTCGCGACCTTTGGTCCACGTAATGTACATGGCGGGATGGCGCTGCAGACACAGCATGCGAATGATCCCCCTTTCTTGTCAGGCGATTGTGATGGTTCGCATGCTGCTGTGAAAGAGTATTGATTGGGATGACCCGCGGAGTCGGCGCTTGGGGCGGTGGTGCGGGAATCCAACGATTATGAGGTGGGCCTGGCGCGAGGACTTGTGGAATGATAGTGGAACGGGGGAAAGTGTGATAGTACGCACTGAAATACGGGATATGAAGACCGTCCCGCTTTCAGTCGAAGGTCCCACTTACTGGTTACTGTAAGATCCGGTGTTCAGTGACATGCTTGCGCACAAAAGAAACAGGAGACTTACGGAGCGGGCCTCTTTGATGGAGGGGCAGGGGCGAATGGTGCTGGATACGCGGGTGCTGCTTGCCTGTATACGAGTGAGATCGTGTGAGATAAGATAGAA
The DNA here is from genome assembly GCA_038091415.1 of Leccinum variicolor. Lineage (NCBI taxonomy): Eukaryota > Fungi > Basidiomycota > Agaricomycetes > Boletales > Boletaceae > Leccinum > Leccinum variicolor. Next base: position 2,340 of record JBBPOK010000200.1, on the reverse strand, counting down.
AAAAGCATCAACCTCATATGTTGTGGAGCCCCGGGGCTATTTCCGGATGGTTATAAAACGAATTAGCATCTCAGTCGCGAAGAACGCACTTTGAGGGTGGAAAATGGGGACGCGAAGAAGTTGGTTCTTGTGCAGCATTGTTTCCCCGCACATCCCACATCATTGTGTTGATTTGGGTATACGCTTTGTAGCGAGGGAAAAACGAAAAGATGGGACACCCAGGCATGACGGGTACATCATCGGGCAGGGGATACGTTCCTATCGTCAACCTTTTATAGCTCAGAACAAGACAGACGACATACAGGAAGCGGGGCCGCCAACGGAGCCTAGTAGAGCGTGATGAGACAAGGGAGGCACCTGAAGCGCTGGTGTGATTCGAGGACGGCATCGGCCTTTTTTGTGAGCGCTGATGCTGTCATTGTCTCGCGAAACTACACTCGCCAAAAATGGATGTCTTAGCTAATCCATTGGAGCCAGACTCGGCCTCGGAAACCGGAAGCTGTGCAGTTGGGGGTGCCTGCGCGCTTCCATCTGTCCCTCTCTCATCACCTGCCATGGCACAGGAACGGCATTCATTTGACCTGCACCGACCCGACGCTGCGGGGACGCGCTCCTTCTTCTTTTAGTAGTCGTTGGGCCCTCGCTGCGACTGCCTTGTTGGTTTGGGTTACTAACCGCAGGTCTGCATAATCATGATTACTAGTGGTGCACGGTGCTGTGTGTGACAAAAGAACTCTTGTACATACACGACGGGTCCGATTGGCCTACGCGGACCTACATACCATACTGTACGTGATTGGTATTGTTTTGCTAAACAGGATGACAAGGCCGCCAGACCTCAGATTTGGTCCCGACCGCCATCATCACCGATCAGCGTACCTTCCTGTCATATTTCAAAATAACAAATCGTTCCTTTTGACTCAATGCTCGAAGCTCCCACGTCGCTTTCTGCGTGAGAGCTACCTACGTCGGTGGCTGTTTGTTTATTTCTGATCTCACTGGCAGTTCACTCACCGCAACTTGGTTACTCACATACGGGAATTCTGCATCCAAAACTTTCCCTACAAAGCCAACAATTATGACTCAACCAACAGCAATCACGAGCCAGGTTTGCATGATCCTTCCATGCCCTTTGGCACTTCTACCTAATTTTGACGCGAATCCCGCGGGCAGCGTACAAAACCGGAATATTCAATCTGACAATACCGTCGGGAGAAATTCTTCAGCGTCTCAACCAGAAGGACCCTATCATCATGGATTTGATGGGGATATCGATCAAATTCTCCCCTCTTAAACACACTCGACTCGAGGGTCCTTGGTTCTCAAACTAAAAAGGGCTCCTTTCGAGGAGAAATCGAAAAAGATCGTACAGCCTGGAGGATAAACGCTCTTCGCGACCCATTTGGTTCAGCCGAGGCACCATACCAGTTCTTTGCTACAGAACCAGCGCCGATGGGATGTATCGTGGGTACATCATTTGCAGGTAAGAATGGAACGAGTCGAGAACCGGGACAATCTGTGTTCAGGCATATGAAGGCACCACACCAAGGACACGATACTGTCAGCCTCCCTCATAATGGACACGATGTGGGGGTGGAAGGAGGATCAAGGTCAATGTATGTTTGAATAGGAAGATGTCCGTTATACGTGAGACGTTTCAAAAAGTGCTATTTAGTAATAGGGTCTGTTAGATGCTCGGCATGGAAAAAAGACACCATCACTTGCCCGCCAGGCTGAATCGGTATCACTGATATAGACTCTGCCAGTGCTTGGATCTGGTTCCTTTATTGCTCTCAGGGTCTCCAGGGAGTTCCGCAAAAATGTTAATGTTCTAACTTCTTCTTCAGCCTTCCCGATCTCTCTCTCATCCATGTTTATGGGAAGATTGGGCTGACCCTCGCATTCTACCATCTCTTTTTGGAAGTCGACGACCACCTGCTGGCTTCCCTGCCCCTGAAGTCGCGTCCTGGTGCAACACAACTTTGACTGGGAATGGTTCCACATCCACATTTTCTGCGAGATCATATAGAATCCTGGCCTGACTATTTTTACCCACAATGCAACGCCGTCCGGGTCGTTGCCAGCTTGCTGATTAGCAAGCACGAAGGCACGATCAGTAAGCTCGGCCAAGCATGGAAGCGTGGCCGGGGCACTGTGGGGGAGGGACTGTACTAAATGGTGACTCCGAGTTGGATTCAAGTTGTGGTGACATTGTATTCCGAGCAGTATGTCTCGGTTTTCGAAAGACCGGCAGCGCAGACCGGCGAAGAAGTACGGCGGTATTTCCCGCCGATCTTGGCGTTCGCGCGGCGCTTGAAAATGGCATCCCCCCGCTCGAGG
>JBBPOK010000199.1:0-50083 GCA_038091415.1 Leccinum variicolor | reverse complement strand
CACGGGGCTTCCGCTTTGCCAAGTTTGCATGGAGTATTGTGCCGTTCAGTTCCCATCCCGTGAAATTTTGAAAATTGCAAGTCATATGTTCCACTCGGTCATAAGTACCTGCCTATTTGTGCTCCATTGTAATGCATATTCTACCATTGACACCTATGCATTATGCATTATGCAAAATATCCCTGATTTTGGGTGCGCCCGACTCGGGACCCGCGAAAAACCAATGCATTAGGACGGTTATGCATTGTTAGCATATGCATTATGAGCATTTCAACTGTAAGTGATAGTACTTGGGCATCTTCGTCGCGCATGCCACCTTCCCCGACTCCCACGTTAAGTGGGGGAGCAAACGGACCCGCGCGAATTTATTACTACATTTGTAAATTAGATCACGGGGTAATTGCGCCAAATAAACACAAATACATGAACGTCCTGACTTTGAAGTTTGAACTAAAACAACTTGGAACAACGTTTCTTGTGCGCAAGGCAAAGATATGGTATTTTCTGTTTTGGCTGAAGCATCACAATCGTCTGTATGCTACCATCCCACTTGACTGTGATACTCTCTCGATTTATATCCAGATGTAATTCCTGGTTTAGCAGATTAGGAATCTGTCGTTGAGGACCACGAGCTGGATGCAAAGTCAGCTTTTCATGAAGAAACTGCGGGCTTTGAGGACCACCCTGCAATTCTCATGCATCAAGAACCTCAGGCGGCCACTTCAGGACAGTGCAATGACGAAACGGCAGCTGGAAGATCGACTCGTCCCGTGACGTTTCTAGAAAAGATGGGTGCCTACGACCTACATTCACATTGGCGTGTTATTATGAAATTCGTTATTCCCAAGAGTCGGGGACTTGGCGCAAGAGCGCCGCTACGATCAAGTTACTGTCGTAGACGATGTCGCCCCTCTCTCATACCCCGTGGCTGCCTCTTCGTTTCGACTTCATCGTGCGAGGGGTTCATGCGATCGCTTTCATCAAGCTCTCTTGCCATACAGGATATGTTGATGCGTTTTCGTTGAGACAACTTGAGAGCGCCACACTCCGCATCGCCGAAATTCAAGAGGACGCTCTGGGACTTGAGCTGACTTTAGCAACATCATGAATCAGCACATTCCCCACAGGATGGTCCATGGACTGAGCAGGGTTTCCGTATCAATATCTTCTCCCACTCTTCGCGAAAAAAAGAGCAGGCCGCGCAACGCGACGCCATTTGCGTCAGCAACTTCAAAGTCTCCGAAGGAGGCAATGCACAACGTGGACCACCCAACTATTCAGCCTAAATGCGGGAATGACACCGAAGAAGAGAAACACGTTGACATCTACATGTCATAGGGCGCCTCAGCGTTGTCGTACATGAACACCCCTTAAAAGGTCATCAACTGGTAGTACAGGCGGTCTTCAGTTCCCAACAGCCACTAGCATGCATCTGACCTGCCCCTCAGCTCGCCGCCAGTAACCTCACGACCTCTCGAAGGGTCCTTTTTTCAGCTTTTGCTGCGACGTGCTCCCTATTGTCCTTTGAGACATGTTGAAGACTGAATGTGAATATGGGGTTGAATCAGGGGGTTGAATCAGATAGGGTTAGGTAAGCAAACCTAGCTTCGCTCGCCCCACTCACTTCCGAGCTGCACATAATCAACCCCTTCGGCGACGAGGACACCCCATATGAGAGTCTCCACACCCTCGTTAGTTGCGGAGTAAAGCCCTGCTCGAGGTGTTCGTCAATGCCCGCGGCGCAAGGTGGGGTGACAGCAAGATGAGTACGTACTACTAGTCGTCGTCCCATTCGACCTGCCACGCTCATTTTCGCCCAGGAATACCAATGATGAAAGAGAATTTTGCAGAGCTCGAGTTGTCTCTCCTACACCTACATTGAGACGTGGAGACACCGGAGACTGGTCTCGTAACTTCCCGTCATCCAGCGGTCGTCGACCAACAACGCGCAGGCCCAGGTGATGGGTCGAAAACCAAACATCTCGAACATACCACCTGTTCAACGATAATCCTTCCTCGTGACGTTCCACAGAGATGTTCACTCGTGGATCAAGTTCATACAGGCAGTCACAAAGCACACCCGAGATTTGTCTTCTGTTACTGCGTCCTAAGAAACTAATCTGTGGCCGAGCTGCGAAATAGCCTTAGAGGGTAGCGAGGCCCAACGGTGGTCATGAATACGGTCGAGTTCTACACCCACCTGTTCTCCCTGACGTAGAAATGTGGCAACCAACTTGCTTCCGCAACGAAAAGCTAACATAGCCAGACTTTTCCAGTGATCGAAAGCAAGGTGTAGATTGCACCACCAACTCACCGTCCTTCTACCATCGCCACTCCGCCTTGCACTGGAGGAAAATTTGGTGACATGCGCTATCAAGAGTTTTCTCGGTTGAATCCGACTTCTGAGTCTAGACGCTGTCGCGAAACTCTTGACCCATACCTGTTGCGATGATCCGAATGTACTTCATCAGTTTTGATTGTTATCCGGTTAGTTCCTAGACGTGATACCATCCCGACATTTATTAAGTCAGGCGCACATACTTCATGGTATTTGTGCTCCTCCACATTCACTACCTAATGCTCTTCCAGGCGATCATAATAATTGCCGTCACAGTGCCTGTTTTCGTTCTGGGCGCCCAAACACTTGATCCTAGGGGGGGAAGTGATGGTATAGCCATACCACTCACGAAGCACTCTGATACCGACGCACGCGAATTTGATATTACATCACATAACGCGTAAATCATCTTGTGATGTCCTCAGGCATTGTTTTTGCTCACACGTTTTTAGCAAGATCATCCGTGGGCCAAGTAGCATGGATGGCTCCGAAAGGAACACGGGAACGCCCAATTCTGCTGCTATGAAACGGGCCGGGTCCGGAGCCGGTATTGATTTGACAAACTACCGCTATATAATGTGGTATGGGACCATTTCGATTGGCACTCCTCCAAAGTCCTTCACTGGTAAGTTTTTCCGTGCATTCGTGACACTCATTCACTCTAGTTGCCACCTCAGTCCAGCTCAACACCGCTTCTAGGTGAGTGATTGCTGTCAGTACCATCCACTCTCGTCTTATTCGACCCAGTGATCTCTTTGTTCCAGCCTCAACCGGTGATGAGAACTGCAGAAGCCACCGGAACCTCTGGGATCCTACATTGTCCCAAATCACCAACGTCGACCTCGATAGTAATTTTGTGCAAGTATTTTCAGGTGGTTGGACTGCCCGACGTGCCCGTGGTCGAGAATACAGTGACAATGTAACCATTGCTGGTTTTACCGTATGTTTGTATTGTTTGCGAACATCATCACTTCTGACCGATGAATAGGCAGACATTCAGACCATCGGTGCCGCAACAGCATACTCTTCAGACTTGGGAGCAGCTGAGTTTGCTGCAGATGGTTTATTGGGATTAGCTTTTCCGTCTTTGTCAGGATTGTATGCCCAAAGCCCTCTCCTTCACACGCTCTACAATGAAGGAAAGCTGTCTCAACCAGTGTTTTCACTCAAGCTCACCGATGCTGGAGGCGAGCTATACATCGGTGGAACTAACGAGGTGCTTTACATTCATGACACCCTCACCTTTACCCCTGTAACAAATCCGGTGAGTGCAAACGCCAGGCGATATGTATGCATACTTAGATTTCCCTTTCAGGTTTTCTGGGAGCTGACGATAGATAACATTCAAGTCAACGGAGCAACAGTTTTGACAGATGTGACCGCCATCATCGATACTGGTGCCCACTTAATCATTGGTGATCCGGAGCGACTTTTGGCCCTGCACGATGCGGCTGGCGGGGGGTCATACCGGACATACAGGGGCAAGGGTAGTCCTTACTACACGTGTGAGTTTCGATCGATTTTGGTACTTTTTTATTGACTCCTTGTAGTCCCATGCAAGTCTTTTCCCTCCGTGACTTTTACCATTGGTGGAAGGTCGTTTTTAATGCCTGCCGAGACCCTCAACATGGGAAAGGTTGTCGAATATAGGGGGAGAAATTGCTTTAGCGGATTTGCGTCTGTTGAACAGGAATCTAGTGAGATTCTTCTTATCAGCATTTCCTCTTCCCACGCTGACCGGTGAACCCGACTCCTAAGGATTCTGGTTGCTCGGGACCATTTTCCTCCAACGGTTCTATACCGTGTTTGATTTCAACAGCGAGTCACCACGAGTCGGATTCGCAGAGCTTCCGCCGATTGGAAGGTAATGCGCTATACCCAGCAAATTGGATACATGCTAGTGTTTTTTGCAAAAGAGGTCTGATTGTAGAGTCACAACCTGCCACCACTCTACCATTCTGTATCATCATACTCAACATCCTTGAGCTCGTCCAGAGTCTTCCGAAGAGGGGTCGCAAATGTGTGACCCCAAGCATGATTCATGAATAGCAACACGTCACTTCGCAGTCCTAACAATATCTCCTAACTGCGCAGTCCCTGCAAATCTTGGCTAGCAGTCAATCATTGGTACCACATTCGAACTCAAAATCTTCCTCCACGCGTACCGGAAGGCGGCGACGAGTGCGACGGAAATGGCAACGATGCGCGCTACGCGTTCCACCTCTGTCGTGAACACCTACGCCCGCACCCACCCCACGACGGTCCATTTCCCCAGGGCTCAGCTGGCCAGGGTCTCCAAGTCCAAGTCCCATGGGCCGTTTGGCGCGCGCGGTGCCGACGACGCCCACGCCCACGGCGCGCTGAGTGAGCACGACGAGCGAAGGCATTTATCCTCTCTGGTCGTTTTCATTGTCCCCGACGAGTCTGGTGATTGCGCCAGCACCATCACCGAGCGAGGGTACACATACAGGCGGACGTCGTCTGGGAATCATGGAGGGGACGGGTAGTTTGATTCTGTGTGATACCCGGAGTCGGAGTGTCTTTGACTCCGTTTTTCGGGCGAGGGAAGTGCGCGAGGAATTGGTTAGGGGAATGTCGGACCTGCCTGTGGAGACATTTGCGCGTCATTCTTGTTCTTTGTTTTTGCGAGTCACGCGAGCTACATAACTTTACTTGTGATGCTTTTCTTCTTCTTGATATGATATATAGGCCTTTCTTCGGCAGGCCGGATTATATCCGTCGGCACACTGAGTCGCCTCCCTCAAAGTGACTGCAATTGCTACTCTTGGGTTCTGGATCAATGTCGTTATCTAAAATCATGGTTGCGAGTGATGCTAATATCCCCACCCTCCCCAGCTACGTACAGTCCTCCAATGTAACTGTGATTGTCTGATGAGTGCTGATGAGTTGCGCAAAATTGAACTAATCAAATAACCCGCAAACACCTGTGAAACTGAATTTCTGATCCCGACCCAGGAAAGCAACACAAATGACGGAATACAGTGTGGTCACTACCATCGGACACAGACTAACATAGTGGCTGAATGGTATCGAATTTACAACCGTGGAAATATATTACCTAACATCGTAGCGGCGCACATGCGCCAATCCCCGTCTCCTGCATGGACGAAATTGTCGGAAATTTGCAGGTCTGAAACGCACTTATAATAATATCAATCAAAATTCCGTCATTGGCGGTCGCTGCTATTGTTACACATGCAAGGCTACTCCTAATGTACACATCAGCAGAGAAAAACAAAAACACTACAACTCGTCAACCTCCATGTTGTCGAACTCGAACCTCTTCGAGGGAGGTTGTCGATGAAGAGGTTTGGCCGCCTTCAAGTTCCTCTTCGCATTCAACCCGTCCACTTCCTTTTCAGCGTGTTGACGTCTTTGATCAGATAATCAGCATAGGATGACTTTCATTGTGTCGAGGATGAGATGGTAAATGTGGGAACCCTTGTCATCTTTGTTGTTCGGCTTGAACGTCCATCTGGTCAAGACAGATATTTGGTCAGTAAGAATGCCAGAGTAGAACCGATAAACATACCAATTTCATTTCCGGCAGATTCTCGTTCGTGTGATGGTGGCTGTTTTCGATTCCGAGCTACATTAGTTCTTTCAACCTCTCAAACATTCGTCCGTTTACCTATGCGCTTGTATACATAAACCTTCTGAGCCTTCAGAGATTTTTCCGAATCATTCCGACCATTCCGGTCCATTCGACGCAAGCAAGGTATTCAAAATTCATCTGCGGCAAAGAGCGTGGCAGTTGCAGAAAAAAACAAATTCCAAAAATAGTACAAAGTTCGTGCGGTCTCTTTTGCAGGGTGCCTGAAATTCTTTCCGAGCTACATTAGTTCTTTCACTTTCATAGTTCTTTCATTTCAACCTCTCAAACATTCGTCCGTTTACCTATGCGCTTGTATACATAAACCTTCTGAGCCTTCTGAGATTTTTCCGAATCATTCCGACCATTCCGTACCGGTACATTCGACGCAAGCAAGGTATTCAAAATTCATCTGCGGCAAAAAGCGTGGCAGTTGCAGAAAAAATCAAATTCCGAAAATAGTAAAAAGTTCGTGCGGTCTCTTTTGCAGGGTGCCTGAAATTCTCCATCGACAAAACCCTCCTCCAGTCGGGGACCTACTCATCTGAACCCTTCTTGTGATGTGCTGCAGCGTATATGCTCCACAAAAATGCTGACTCGCTGGGATCAACATTGAATACATTGAAGGACAAGGTTGATAGTGGAATGATTGGCAACGTGGCGAGCTGGTCAATCGGTTACTCTGGCTACTCGCCAAAGATCTTTTCGTGATCCGCGAGAAGAAATCCCGGAAACCTTGGGCATCTCCAAGGATCTCTGTAGTCGATTTTTTCAAATTTGTCTTTGCCGAGAATTTCTGGTTGAAGGAGAAATGGATGCTTCGCCTCAGAGCATCATCCGCTCAGTACATTACCTCATTTAGGCGGACTCATGAGAATGTCACTGAAAGGCAGCAAAAGAAATATCTGTATTAGTAGACTATGGATGGGCTGTAAAGTCACATTAGTACATCATCTTCCGGCCCTTCCTCGATCATCTTCGCGTATTCTTCGTAGGTCGCGAATGTAGGCAATGTCTTCCGTTTCTTGCGCCTGGCCTGACTATTGTCCTTCCGCTTCCGTTTGTCGCCACCGCAGACTCCTCCCCATTCTTCATCGTCCTGCTCGATATCTGCGTCTGGGCCGTCATATTGAACGAGGCCGTCTGGCATGTCATCCACGGCAATGAGATCGTCATCATCAGACCCTTCGGCGAGCGATATTTCATCGCCGGATCCATTTTCCTGTGAGTCAGCGCCGGCTTCTTCCTCTCCTACACTCGAGTTGTCGACTTCCTCGAGGTCAGATGGTACATCATCGATGTCCTCGTCTCCTTCATACAACAAGTCATCGTCTCCATTTTCGTGCGGCATCGTAGTTTGCATAGCCTGACGCTTGGGATGAAGCCAGGAAACGCGAAGAGAGTTCACGACGTTCTTACCTTCCATACGGCATCCTCCTCTGCCTGGCTAGAGGCTTCATCGTCTACATCGCTATCGTCACCGTCTTCATCGACTCTAGAATCCTGAGATGCTTCCGAATCCGTCCCTTGGCTGCTTTCATCCTGATCAGCTTGAGCGAGTCGCGTGCGATTTTTTCTCGCAAAGTATTTGTGGAAGAAGATCTTGGGGTTTGAGTGAGACAACGTCACATATACAGAGCCGGGGGTCGTACCTCGTCGACAGGCACATCTTCTACCCGTGTTTTCCAGAATTTCTCTTCGTTTGGAAGCGCACCGCCGCTGACCTCGCCTTTGAAGCGCTTCACGGCAATGCCGTCGGCCGCACTCACAGCAGGTTGCATGGCGCTCGCGCCTTTTGATTTTGATTTTTTCGGGTTCTTGAATACGAAACGGTCGAGGAAATGTGAGAGCGTGTGGAGTGTGAGGTCCGGACTAGAGGTTATGGGTTGGGAGGCCAGGAGCTGACGCGCATGAAGAGAAACAGTCGGGTGATAATGATGAAGAAGCGGGAGCTGAACACGAAGGCATTAACAATCAAGACATACCAGGGGATAAAAAGACGACGCACAAGCTCGTATAATGGTGAAGCGGCTGCACAGGCAAACCGGGGATCCCGTTTTCGGGGATCGTAATCTTCGGATTTGGACGGATCCGGCACGCCCTGTAGGAGTGCACGCAAGCCCGGAATGCTGCTCAAGATCTTGGAGAAGTGAATAACACAGCCCACCGAGTCTGGATACGAATTGAACGTACTTGTCCGAGCAGGTAGAGCCCTCCGACAACGAACTCTGTGCCTCCATCCCCACCACTAACCAACACCTGTATAAACCTGCGAACGAAACTCTTGACCCTTTCTACATTGCCATCTGTTTTCAAGGACTTGAACAGTAAATTCAAGTACATCGTCTGTTTCGAGGACGACGCCAGTCGGCTATCGTGGAGGGAGGAGTATAAGCTACAATAGTATCGATCGACCATCGACTGGGAACGTGAAGACGAGGAGGAACCAGCTTGACTAGCTAACGACGATGTGAGACTGTGGATAAGGATAAGTGACTGCAATGATATATTGAAGGTCGAAGTATGAGTAATGCGAAAGAGGGTATCGATATGCTGGTTAAAGCTGGATTTCGCAATGAGTTTCGTGAGATGGGAGCAAAACACCCATGTTACCTAGCTTCAGCAGCATCGAGTTTTGCGAATGGCAGAGCGCGATTCATGCCCGTAAGGATGGCAGATATGAGTTTTCCGTGCGTGTCTTCTTCATTCTCCGCGACTTTTCCCTCACTGAGGAGGTCTTCGAACATGCGGAAATAAATGTCGATGAGTTGTAGAGCAACGTTTGTATCTTTTGCCTCAAGAACGATTTGGTTGAGTGTAATCGCAGCATAGTAGCGGGCATGTTCGTTGGCCGCGTTCTTCCCGCCAGCTTTGGGAGCAAAGATTAGCGAAGTCATCTCACGTATGATGACTGTTTTCATCGACGGATGTGCTTGTAAGACCTGAAGGATGTGGTATGATGAACGGGAACAAACTTGTTTCTCCCCATCCCCCTGCACCGAATTGAGTTCAAAGCGGATGCGAGAACGAGTATGCTCTCACAAGCTTGTTCACGAGCAGTCTGAGTAGATTGTGTTCTTGCTCGGGTTTATTCTGCAGGAGATTACATATCAGCGAGAGTGCTTGGGTCCTCACGTATGGCAAGGGATCGGCGGCGACTGTCTCGAGTATTTGGAGGACCGAGTAAAAGTACTTCTTCAACCAATCTTCGAAGTACCAAGCAAGCAATTGTTCGTTGTTGATGTCAGAATTCGTCAAGGGCTGGTCACGGAAATATCTGATGTGACGGTCAAGTGAGAGTGATATTATCAAGGATTGAGACAGACGTACTTGAGCTTGTGGTCTGGCGCACCACCACCAACCCACCAATCGACGATACAACGCAGGGCCTTCAGGCTGTCTCCACGACCTCCTTTACCCTTTCCCCGTTCTGCCAAACTCCTCAAGGCACCAAGGGCGTTGGTGTTGTGCAGTGGGCTGCTTTGGACGAGCAGTGTCAGAGCACTGAGGCGATCTGAAAGCGTCCCTGACTGGAGAATTTTTTGGAGGAACGCATACTCGGACTTTGTGGAGGTGATGGTAGACGAGGACTGAAATGAGAGGACCGCCTGTGCGTGCAGGGCCGAAGCACGATCGAGGAGACCTGCCACTCGATCTTGAGCTGGCATGTCACGGTGTGGTGCAATAACAAACTGTATTTGGAACGACTACACATACATTGGTACTACTATTACCTCACGCGTATGTTTCGACTTGACCGGCAGCGCTGAGCAGAATACGATAACGAGACGACGACAAATGAACAACGAGCCCACGACGTACCCGTAACCAAGATGGCCCTCGCCATGGTTCGAACCACACCGACGGTCAACCCCCCACACATCACGAACCCAAGTTCCTACCAGGAACGATACCCAACCGCCGATGCCGCTCCTCGTGCTCCCTTGCCCTCGCCTCCGCCCTCTCCGCCATCTGCCTCAACAACATCGTTGCCGCGTCGTCTACGGTCAGATCCGATGTCGTTTCCGTGGTCGGTGGAGCACTAGCACTAGTACCACCACCAGCGGTAGTAGAAGAAGACGACGAAGAGGAAGAGGAGCCCTGCCCGCCCTCCCCCGTCTGATCAGTCCCCTTCTTTATCCTATGAACGACGACCTTGCGCCCTTCGTACATGGCCTTCTGGTGTGCGACGAGCGCGCGGACGTCTTGGATGTCCGCGTCCGTCATCGAAATCATCGTTGGTGGACGGCGGATCATCTTTTGGTTCTTTTTTGTTGTCTTCACCCCTCTGCTTCACAGGACTGCGATGAATGCGCGGTGGAATGAACGATGTGGTGTAGATTAGATAATGTTATATCCCACGTTCAACGACCGTATAGTAGCTCTCCCCAGCCCCAGTGTAAAACAAACTAACGGTACACAGTCTGGTCGATTACAGTATTAGTTGAATATTATGAATGGGTCATTTCAACCCAAAGTCCGCGTCAAGATGCGAACAGACCAGGACCAGGAAAGTGCTGGTACTAAACAAAACTACGCTCGCCGAAAGCTTCACATGAACTTGACACCACCAGGTTGTCTCTCCAAAGCACTACCACCAACCGTCGCCGCACTCCGCGCGCGATGAAACGCCAGTGCATGCTCCACGGCGTCCATCAGGGGTTTCATAGCCTGAGTGTGTTGCGTTTGCAAATCAAGAAAATGGTAAGACACAAAGCGAACATTGCAACAGGGAAGAGGTCAATGAAAGGTTGAAGGAAAGAAGAAAAGAGAAAAAAAAAGGAAACGCAACACTCACGACGATGACCCTATTCCCTTCCACGCCCTCCAATACCGCAGCCCGGACGAGCGCGTCCACCTTTTCGTGAGTCTTGCCGAGATACCCCGCCATCTTGACCGCCTTGGCCGACCGCTGTGCGGTGGTTGACGTTAAAGTGGAATTCGGCAGATCAGAAGGGGGCGGGTATATCGACGTCCAAAACTGTCGGAGGAACTCGTTGGCGGCCGTCTGGCACGTCGTTAATTGGTGAAACAGCTGAGGCGGAAAGTCGGCTGTCCAAAAGGGCAATGATGAACGTCGAAAACGAGCGACGACAAACGCAACATACATTTCTTTGTTTTGATGTCCAGTCGTGCTGCAACGTTCTGCGTCATGGACAATAGCGCTGCGTCGCCAGACTTCTTCTCCACCCTCAGCTACCAAGGTTCCATCGTAGGTCGTCCGTCCTTACATATGCACGAGCGAAAACGCACCTGACTGAACCTGCCTTCCCATCCGTTCACTCCATTCAGAAGCTGCCTGAACGCATCCCGTACGTCTGTAACTCCTGTCGAATCCTCCGCTCCACCGCCCGCCGCCCCAGCCTTGCCCAGTTGCCCCTCGAAATAACGTTGCCGATCTTGCATCTCGAGTAGAATGCCATGAGAAATCTCGTGGTCTTGGAGATCGTCGTATTCGATTTCAGCAAAAGAAGTCTGTGCACATTCAAGCACGCAAAGATTACTGTCCAGAGAAGCGGTATTACCTCTCCGTCCGTGCCATCCACCCGCTGTCGTTTACTGCGTGGAACGTCCCCTCTGGTGATGGAAGAACCAAGGAAGAACGCAACCAACAGACGATTGGATGACTTACAATGCAGTGTTGAGCAACCTCTCTGAATGCTCATTGAATTTGCGAATGAGCGGGAGTGCACCGCGCTGACGGCCAGCCTGCATCGTGATGTCTTTCTCGTTTCCTGTCTATATGCGTTGTGCATTCGATACTCCGAGTACAACCGACAAAACGACCTTACTCACCTCTATGTGGTCCTCGAGCGTAGCACCGAGGCTGATGTATAAATCAGACACTTCGTCTCTAGGTCGTCTAGGTTCCAATTCTAATCCCAGCCCGAAAGTTAGCGTATGGTATACTTGGGATGCAGCCACGATGGTGCGAACCATCGTCGTCCTTTTCGAGATACTTGTCGAATATAGGATCTTCCTTGACAACGTGCTGCGTCGCAGAAGAGCGAATCGAAGCTCGGTGCGCATTGAACAACTTGCTCTGAAAGTACCGTTTCCAAAACTCGGCTTCGGAGAGCTAGGACACAAGTCAGCAGTGCACGTTGGCCAGAGAGAGACGAACCTTGCTCGGCACGTTATCGTTGTAGGCTTTCCCCACAACGGCGAACTCCTCAAATATGTCGTGCACAAGCTGGGGAGTGATGACGATTTTGACTTCGCCGCCTTCTATCGTTTGTGGGCGGGGGTCTACCAGTTGACCAGAACGGCCGCGCTTTTGGCTTTCCGTCGCTGCCTCTGCAAGCAAGAGATGCTACGCAATAGCAACGACCAGTCCATGTAAGGGAGGAAGGTCGGACAGCGTCAATCCAACGCGACACATGGCGAGACGGGAAAGTAAAAAGAAGAAATATACACGCACCTCTCTCCCATCCCAGAACTCGGCCTCGGTGATCTGAGCGCCCAAGACGAGATCCTTGTGCAGTGCCAACAACTCCGGGTTCGCGAGCAAGACTCGCTTTCTCAGTCTAAAGTCCGTTGCTGCGTCCTGACCCGATAGAATTGGCCTCCCGTCGCTCACGACCGAGGCGGCGCGGGACGTTGAGGCCCTTGAGGCAGGGAGCGCCGCTGCGAGCGTCGCGGGTTTCGAAGGGGCCAGCGTCGAAGCGACGGCCGTGATAGGTCCCTTTGACGGCTGGGCTGGCGTACCAGTGGCCAGGACGGTGGTGCTGCGATTGCGACCGATGATGTTGGTCAGCTCCGTCTTGAACGTCTCGCGCTGGGTGTAGGCGAGCTCCGGGGGCGTAGCGGTGAAGGTAAAGTTGTGACCTGCATCGTCGTTGACGAGGCCGAGCTTTAGTCTGACCTGAGCGGCGCCTTCTTTGCTGCAAAAGAGTGCTGTGTAAAAGTGAGTGGGGGTGGCTCAAAGTCCTGGGTGGAACTCACAGGAGGCATCGTGGTGTGGTACGCGCACGGAAGGCGCTTTTTTACCGTCCTGAGTCCATTGAAGGTGAGTGTCGGTGAGCTCGAGTGTTCCTAATATTTTTTTGTAGGATGCCTTGGCGGATGACATGGACATTTGAAAGCGCGCGACTTGATCATGGACTACTTTTCAAAGTTCTTGCGATCCGGCAGTCAGCCGTCTCCAAAGCCAGTCCATGACCGCGCTGGCGAATTTAACAGGTCATGGAACATCATCAAGGTCCGTACGTCCTCGGTGCGATCTCCCAGACTCTGACTACGACCAGTCCACGCTCGAACACCCGGATGAACGCCAGCTCCTGAGAGGCATCGACTCGACAGACGTGCCAGCTCATCTCCAGTCCATCGTAGATTCACTCGTATGGGAATCGTCCCGCACAGAGGAAGGGTCCGTACACTCACCCTCCCTCCAAACCTCTCCTTGACTCTCTCGAAGCGGCACCGGGGCCTGTCTAGAGTATCTCTTAAAGAATGGTCAGCCGTAGTCACTTTACGGCGGCGCATTCCTGACGTCTCTGCATAGATGTACTGGGCACCCTCGTCCGCATCAGCGAACCCGATCGTCCCTCGGGCATACAGGCAGAGGTACTCCGTGCCGTGCAGAACATGGTCGTCCTCATGGATGAACAATTTCTCGTACACTCGGCCGTGCACAGAGCAGTTCTCAGGCTCCTCCGCAATTGTGTCGGAGACGATCTGCAAGAACAGCTGGACGGTCGCAATAGAGTCATGGGAGCCGCCAAAAACGCCGTGCGGAGTCAGCCTTCCGAGTACGAGTTGGACTGTGAGCTGCGCATGCATGAACAAACTTCGTAGCTTATGATTTGTCACAGTGGTCAATTTGCTCTGCATATTGTGCAGTCGCATCCGTACCCATCGCGAACTGCTGATGATCTTCTTTCACGACAAACACTGGTACCGTTCAGACCCTCTCTTTGCAGTGGAGGAAGAGGACGAGGACGAAGAAGACGAGGGGGTTTCAGACAAGCCTAACGATAAGTCACCACGCGCCCCGTCCCCAACCCCGTCACAAGCGACCATAACTTCTGCCGCCCGAAAGCCAGAATACGAATTCCTACTGTTTAATTACCTTCTCCGTTTCGTGCATAGAGAAGGCCAAATTGGCGATTTTGCCCGCGCTGGACTCCTCTTCCTGATGGATGTGGCCATGTCCCCCACTGGTCCCGCACATAGGCGGGGGGAAAGAGCACCTGATCAAGCGGTTGGAGATCCTGTCACAGACGCTGCGCTCGCTCTCGCAGAGTATATCGTGGACGGCGACTTCTCCGATGTTCTTGGTGCAGGCTTGGGTGCCGTCTACTCCCTTCTGCCCTCCAAACTCGAGGTTTGTTCTCCAGTGACCCAGGATACTAGTCCAGCAGGCATGGTCCTTGGCAGCACTGGACCGGCAACCGACAAGGAAAGGGAAGACGCAGAGGTTCAAGCGGAGAAGAATCGCGCGATTGGTCTCGAGGAGTCCACCAATCCCGACTTCAAAGCACGCCTAGATCACTTCCTCAAGCTGCTCGAGTTCTTGCATGACATTATTCGGAGAAACGCCACTCGCGGTTCCGCAGACAGTAAGCTCGATGCGCAGGGCCTTGTTGGTGCTTCTATCGTGCAGTCTATCCTCGACGCTGTGCGCAGAATATTCCTAGAAAACGTGCTATACCCTTCTATTCTCGAATGCTCTGATCTGGACGGCAGCGCTATTGCCGTCATGTCCTACATTGATATCATGATTCGAACCCTTGAAAACGGTCAGCTCTCGGACCTCCTGGTCGACTTCCTCATGAGCGAGGACAGCGAGGAGATGGGCAAGCTACGCCATCGACTCCACGGAATGCTCAACCTCAGCGGTAATGTGCCACCCCGGTCTCGCTCCAGCGGTGGTCTGGACAAGTCGACGAAGACTCATCGCCCCAAGAGTAGCGCGGCGATGCTCTTATTGGAGATGGAAGCCCCAGAATCGAGACGGAAATCAGAATACTTTACAACCATGGCTCGTTTCACCTTGAAGGATCTCATCATTTCCAATCTTCGTTCGCAGAATCAGACCAGCGTAACGGCAGCTCTGCAGCTTTTTCAAACGATGCTTACGCGACGGTGTCGCGTCTGCGTTGATGGGCTCATTCTAGTCATCCATTCCACAAGTGCCACGAGCTATCCAGCGCCTGCTATGGTCATGTCTTTTATGCCTTCCAAGATGTTGGGAGAAGATAGTGACGAGGAAGAGTTCGTTTATCCGGGTGCGCAAGTCGAGCCTAGATCCCCATCCGCTTCTCTACCACCTCTCCCGAGATATCTGCAACCAGAAACGACATTTTCTACCCACGAGCGCGAGATGGATCTTTACCTCGCGCTCGTGTCGCGCATCGATCCATCGCACAGCGATGACGCTTTCAGTACAGGCTACGACCATTACTTATGTGACGCGCTATCCTCCATCCAAAGTCATCCCTGCTTCCATATGACTGCCGACGAAAATCTAGAGACGCGATCGAAGCAGCGACACCGACTGAACGTCAAAGATCCAATCCTTTCTCTCATTCTGGATTCATTGCGCAAATTCTTTTTCAACTCACCCAAGGAGAACATTTCCCTGACGGGCGTATTGGCAGAGCTGGCCCTTTGTCCCAACAGGTCGATTGCGGGGTGGCTTACATGCAATGCGAGCGACGCGCCACGATCCCAAGCAACGTCGGATGACGTTCGATCGGAAGACCTGCCAGACGACTGCTCCATCGATTTCGAGGTGGATGAAAAGCTCACCACAGAAACCAATATTCTTCCCGCAACACGACTGGACGAGAACTCGCGCCCGGTCGTGCACACGATCTTGCAGGGTCTTGTTGGCCAACTCGAGCGATACCGTCAGCTTGTGGACAACTTTGACAAGTACCTGCTCGAACGTCGGCGGGGCTTGTTGTTTTCCGAGAACCTCACGGATGCACTGACGCTCGCTCTCGAGCCTGCTGTGGATGTCGGGCTCTCCAGCGCACAGCGTGCCTCCACGTCGTCCTCGAACTCTACGGACACCGGCACGCAGCGTCCAAAGCCAAAGCCAAAGGCGTCTTCGTCGCTGGTTTCGTTCCTCACTCCGAGGAAGAACAAATCAAAGGCGCAGACGTCTGTAGAATCCCAGACAGCGTCCGGCCGGGACGAAAACAAGGTTGCTGCGTCGAGACCTTTTGCTCCTCATTATCAACAGACCCGAGATATCGTCGTCGAGTCGTTTGTCGTGCCGCTTCCCTCTGAGTCATCCGACTCCTGGACGCCGACACAAACATCGGGCTGGGGACTTGACCAGGAAGACGTGTTCCCAGCTGGGAACCGGTGGGGAGGGGTAGACGTCAAGGATGACAAGGATTCGGATAACCACGAGGATGAACGTTCGCCCACCCATATTACCTTGTCCCATCTGTTGGACAACGTGGTTATTTTGGAGGAATGTATCAAGGAGCTGGTTGCCATTGTTCAAGCACGGAGGAGTTTGGGAATTGATTCTCTAAGATATGTGTAAAGATAGTTCACATAGTACATACGGCTACACATGGGAATACTAGCGGTTGGCCAAAATAATAAGTGGTACAGTCGACAAAGAACACGAGGGAAAAGCCAGGGGTTACTTTGCTTTCTTGGCACGAGTTCCTCTCTTTCCGACCCCTCCCGACCCCGATGCTTTTGCCTTCCCTGACGTGGATTTGGATCTGACGTCCTCGTCAGACTCGGGGAGAGCAGAACGATGTTTCTTTGGCGAGGACTCTACTATCTCTTCCGAGTCTTCAGGTTCAGAAGCCTTTTTCCGCTTTCTTCCCTTTGCACCTTTCTTCCTCGAAGTCTCTTCTTCCGCCGAGTCCATGTACTTGGCGGCCAAATTGTCCAAGAAGCCATGTCTGGCTTTCTGCCTCTGCAAAATCAGGGCTTGTAGGGCTGAAACGTCCCCTTCCTCGCCAGCACTGTCCTGCTCCTTTTGTTTCCCCTTTCCCTTGCGCGCACCGACTTTACCTGATCCATAGAACTCGTCCCAGACGCCCAGCTCCTTGGCCAGCTCTTCTGCTTCCTTGGATTCTTTCGTGGCCTGTTTCTTCCTAACAAGTTTGGCTTTCTCGTCCCTGGACGAGGATTGCCACAGAGGCAAATCAGGTAGCTCGCCTTGGGTTATCAATTTAGATAGTATTTGAATGAATCGCGGCTCGTCGTCTGTGGTCGAGTGAGGAATATGCTTCATGATTTCCCCGAGGGAGCCCTGGGTGTCGTGGTATGCTGCTTTGAGATCCTCGACCTCTTCTGAAGAACCTAGGCGCGAGGGTCAGCAGAGAAAGAGAGAGAGAGAGCCATCGACCCGGTAGTTACCTTGGTATTCCTTCTTCATCTCGTCGAGTTTGCCGCGAGTGACGCGGTCGAAGAGGTCTTGAAAGTATGCCTCCCATCCGCCATCGTCGTCAGGACCGAGGAGACCCTCTCCCGTAGTACCCGTTCTGTCGTACTTTTTCCGCCGCTTTTCGTCACTGAGTACTGCATAGGCGAAACCTATTTGGTGGAAGCGCTTCGACGCGTCGGCGCGGTCGCATTCGGACGAGTTGGCGTGCTTGTCTGGGTGGCATACGAGAGCGAGTTTTCTGTAGGACTTGCGAATGTCTTCCTGGGATGCGTCCGACTTGAGTGCGAGGACGGCGTATAGATCCACGTCGGCCTCGCCAGGGAAGATGCGTGCGATGTCCGGGTCCTCGTCCATTGCAACTGGGGTCAGTGTGACGTGACACACGCGTCTTCAGGTGTGACATATGTATTTCGCCAAATAGGGACACAATAACTACTACTATCTTGGGTTCCCTGTCGATGTTGTTTCTTCGTCTTCTTGTTCTACAGCTGATGGATTCGTATTTAAAGCAGCCCGATACACCTTCTGCGATACGTCACTTTTACCATGTACCACCCCCGTGACAATTCCCCCCGAGCTGCTCAACTGAACGCACCCACGTACCCGACTCCTGCTCCACGAACCCCTTTTGTGCAGATGCCGCACAACCAAAGATGTTCGTCCCCGGCCTGTTTCCCCAATTCTTAGCTGACTTTTCTGCAGCGAATTCTTTCGATCAGACGAATGGCGAGATATACGAGGGCAATACCACCAGGCTCTCGGATGCCGTATCGCATGCCTCGTTTCCGAATCCGGATCACAGACAAAAGTGCAAGCAGTTCCTCAAGAATCTCCATATATATAGAGTAAGGATTCTAAACATGCGTTATGTGTGCGTCACCAGCTGATGCCCGACCAGCATCTCTTCATGAATGTTTACGTACATCTGCTAACTTGTTGTAGTGGACGGTATGTCGGATGTCCTCTTTCCTCTCATCTGGGCAGCCGACTTACTCAGAATGCAGTGATCTACACTTATTAGTAGACAAGGCCAACATTTGGAACAAGTGGAGCTGTGTACAGCAACTTGTTCACCATTCCTTGATGAGACAGGAGCTCTTTGATCTGGGGCGAAAGGTAATTTATCTCATTCATTCAGTGGAGTTTGACATTCATCTTCATCAGTCCCCATGTACCAAGCACCAAACCCTATTTTCTCGTCTCACAGATGATGATGACAGTGACCTTTTGTGTATGCTTTTATACTGTCGCAGAAGGTCGGAACTGTACAAACTGTGCGACAAAGCTGCTAAGTGGGGATGTGACTCTGACGCAGGTGAACCTGACCAAGTCATCGAGTTAATTTGGCTTGTGAGCGAGCGTCCACCCCTGGAAGTGTCCACACTTGATGTTGATCCGTATTCAGTTCCTTCAGAGATCATCCCTGCCTAGTCAATCCATGCATCGCCTGCGTGCTCAAATCTATCGCTTGACAAGGAAGTCAGCATATGTCCCACTTGACATACGGATCAGTCCTTCTGCCATCTCTAATGAGCGATGTCTTGGAAATGGCGCTTACGGAATTATCAGCAAGGCAGTATTAAAGGGTCGTCGTGAGGTAGCTATCAAAAAAATCAGGTGTGGGGACCTTGCCACCCGGCAACAATGCCGACAGGTCGGGCTGGATTTTTTTAAGATGACCTTCCAATGCTGACTAAAATCCTAGATGTTCGCCTGCGAGGCCATCGTGTGGAAGACCCTGAATCACAAGAATATCGTTCCATTTGTGGGAGTCGTCATGGACGATAGTCTTGACATCAGACTGGTCTCGCAGTTTTTCAGAAATGGTAGCATCAGAACGTATATGAAGCAACACAAATTCAAGTACTCCGAGTCCTCTACCTTGGCGAGGACGTGGGCCAAGGGACTCGCAGAAGGTCTGAGCTACCTTCACTCGCATGAACCGCCCATCATTCACGGGGATATCAAGGCGGTAAGACACATTCCGAATGCACACTTCATTATCTCTGAGGGCCAGTAGGACAACGTGTTGGTCGATGATGACCGCTACGCACGTCTCTGCGACTTTGGTCAATCTCATTCCTCGGATTCAGGCAAATGTCTCGACTCGACACGTGTCGGTCTTGTGGCTTGCAATCCGGTGCATTGGATGGCACCGGAACTTATGAACCAAGACGATGGGAGTTCGGAAGACGGGGGCGACCGCGCCAAAGCCACGGCTGAGTCCGATATATTTTCTTTCGGTGGTGTCTTGTACGAGGTGAATTTCTCTCTTGCTCGAATTGCGCCGATGGCTCACCCGGTCGCTACGGTAGATCATGTCTGGCAGGATCCCATTTGAAGATAATCATATCGGAGAGGTGCAACGGCGCGTTAAGGGGGGGGAACGCCCAAAGAGACCAGGATCGATCAGAGAGAATGATCCGCTCTGGAGAGTGGCCAATGAGTGCTGGGTGGATCTCCCTCGTAATCGACCGTCTGCGACGAACATCGTTTCCCGCTTCGGGTAGTAGACCGGTGACCAGGCGTCTAACTGAGGCAAACCGCTGGCAAGTAACGCGAGCTTGATCAATTAATACTGTACATAGTTCTGGACATGCTAGCAGTAGGAGCGCAGAAGCATTCAATCTGAATACGGTATGATTGCCGGCGAGGGTTCGATAGAAGACCAGATTCCTCCAAATATTGAACGCAAACAATTATAGCATGGTATAATTGCAACAATAGTGACGTTTACACAGAAAAACTCTCTGGAATTTGTGGAGTAGCAAATAAAGTACAGCCGTTGACGCCCTTGTTTTTTCGCCAGTCAGGTGTTGGTGGAAATGCGTTTTCAGGTTGGAGCCACTGTGGTCTCGAACTGGGTGATGATATTGATCATCTCGTGGCCGTATTCTTGAGCCCAATCTTCCGTCTCTTCAAGAAGAACAACGAGGTCTTGTAAACAACTGAGGCTTGACGGATGTGTTCCGCTGACGAGTTCGAGTTCGCTGTCAGCGATGATCCAATCAATCGGAAAGAAAGGGTCTCGTTCGTGAGCTTGTTCACGCCAGTCGATGAGCAGATCGAAGAGTTCTTCTTGTTCAGACTGTGCACGCATCTTATTTCTCTTGTGTTTCGTTGTCTCTGAGTCGGATTGGGGGTTGTCTTCAGGGATACCGCCAGCATGAACATTGCCGTGGAAGAATCGACTGAGATCGAACCCAGCGTTGGGATGGCGATCACAACACCAAAGTCCGGTAAAATCCAAAGCTAATAGGATATAAATATATTGTACACAGTAGTCAAGGGAAGACGTTCACCCTGTTGTGATTTATCACCAAGGTGTGTTGTGAAAAACTCCCGAAGACAGGTTTGTGATTGAACGTATTGGATCGATGCTACACTGGTACGATCTTGCTTTGATGAGTTCTTTTCGAGGGTTTGAGCAAATGGCTGATCAGGATCGGTGACGTTGATGCCTTCGAGCGAAAGTTCGAGTGCCCATGGCTCGACCATCGTCAAGAATAACCCTGTCGAATTTGGGTCGCGAGCTGCCCATCCGGCACGTTGTGCTGCCTCAGTCATGTTCTTACATATACCATATTGGATGACAATAGCGACGCCTCGTATGTCTAGACCCTATATGATGTGTGAGTCTTGGTTCGCTTTGAGAACGATCTTTAAGTTACAGTTATTGATTCTGCCGTCGCGTGAAGTATCCGACAAGTGCTGTTGGGCTGAGAGAACGCCTCGAAAGTTTGTTGTAGGTACCCGGCCGACATGATGGAATGATAATGTTTTACAATGCCAGTATTTCGTAGACATTGTGGCAAGCGAGATTCGATGAATGCGGCTGCGCAGCCACAATCTTGTTCCGAGTCATGGAAAACGAGCGTTTTTGGGAGGAACATGGGAGGGTGGAACGTTGATGGGATCAGGAAAGAAAGATTTTCGAAGTTTCGAAGCGATCCTGTGATTGGAACAGTCGCATATATGATATTCGGGTGGTTTGAGGTGATACGGAGCTCCAAGAAGTCACGCGAGAATCCAAGTTGAGTTTTGAGGGTTGCGAGAACATGGTCCGGGAGCGTAGCAGACAATGCCTGCATTGGGACATCTCTAGAAAGCCGAGGGCGAAGATGGCCGAGCATGCCATACGCTGGTCGAAATGCAGCTTCTCCATAATGGGGTAGTCCAGCTGTATGTATATTATGAGCTTCGTCAATGTTGACGTGGTCGATCCTCCGGACGAATGTGTCATTTTCGCGTAGAAGTCGAGCGAGGCGAGGAAGATGCCACGGATTGTATGGATTATATGCACCTAGTTGCTCCGGAGAAACGATTAAATGCTGAAAGTGACCATCTCCGATACTCTTTCGAGCTGGTTAAGATCGCAAAATGTCAAGACGGATTACTTACCCTCCATAGGGCTTCGTCTTGGGGGGTGTCTTCATTGATTGTAATCGATTTGATCCCGTAGCGTCCGCTCTCGAGCATCTATGTGCGACATAGCATTTACCATGTGACCGGTGATGTCAAGTAGTGATTATACCTGGGTCGTTTGGAGGCACTTCAATGGAGAGATCGTTATTGACAAGGATCCGGGGCGAAGGAGCAACGGTATGAGTTTGCACAGTGTCTTCCCGCTACCAGCGATGATGACGCAGTCACGACGGTTGAGCATTGCCAGGGACGCCTCGAGCTGGAATACGCGAGGCACGACGCGACCTTCCGCTATCTCTGACACGATAAGGCATGCTCGGACCGCATCGAGTTTATCTTGATCAGGGAGATGATCTAGATAATCGTTCAGGAGTCGATCGCCTAATCTCGAAGCATATTGCATTAGCGTGTTCTCTTCTGCATGTCGGATTTTCTCGACGGTCGTAGCGACGAGGGTGCGGTCCATCGCGTCCTGAGTCGGTGCGTCTTTCCGAGGTGAGACGGCGGCCAAGAGAACGATTTTTCTGGGGTTTCTTATCGGTCGGTAAATAAAAGTTTCGGACTCAGCTCTAAATGGCAAATTGAATTTTATGTCCAACCCCGACTCCACTGAGACCGCTATCCTTTTAGTAGATTACAGACTCCACTGTAGCCCGCCACGATGTCATTAGTCCTTCAGGTTCGCTTCGAAGGGAGTGAAGGAGAATATTCGTATGTTAGTAGGCATGAATGCACATGGAAATCCGCAGACGTAGTGCAAACCATCGCTCTCGAAACAGGGGATATATCCGAAAAGAGCTTGATGTTTAAATGTCTAACTGTCCAGACTCCAGAAAGATGATTCGATCTATGTCTGTTGTCGGAGCGGTACTAATTGCTGCTGCTCGGCCATACCCTCCACCGCGTTAGATGAAGATGAGTATCGTCGATATTCGTCTATACCTGAGGGATAATAGAAGTCAATCAATGCATCTGGAACTTGCTGCCGGACAGGTTTATAGAACTGACCATGTATCTTGGAGTCGAGTAAACCCTTGTCGAAGTCGTGGAAGCATTTGAGACCGACCAAAAAGGTGGTCAATAAAAGTAAGAATGCGAAAATCGCTACAGGTACGTAGATCAGTAAAAGGTCGGTTGGGACAACGATTCTACTGACTGAAGACGGTAAGGGTTACACGGGTATTGATATATTCGCCCTTGGAGTTCGGTAGATAGAAGCGGACCAGTTTATAGACTATCGTCGGTGTTAGTTTGGCGCAGAGACTGTAACCAAAGTGTATACTGACCGACTATGATGAAAAGATAGAAGGGGTCACGAATTAGCCATATAGCAGAGGACATAGAAAGCGACCTTACAATAAGTCATGCATGGTAGCATCAATACAAGTGCTATTGACATCATCCTTAAAGACAGATCAGCGGGTGAATTGGATGGTGAAGCTTAAGGAAAGCATCAGCACCATCTGATTTCATTCCGAACAGCATAAAAACAACCGGCAATCAACATAAGGACCACAGGGAATGCAGCAATGGTGAGACCAAACTCGACAGAGTTTGCACGAAGGACGACGATGAGGAGCTATCAGGACGTCATCAGAGATCTGTTGAGATGAAATAAACACGAATGAGGTGCGTACCTGCATAGTGACACCGACGAAACAGAAGAAGTCGAATTTGAGGAGACAAAGAAAGATCTGGTAATACTGGTACATGGCTGTCCGAGTCATGTATATGGTAAGTCAATGGCACAGATCGGCGATTCAAAGATCACTAACACTTCAACTTGGGACTCGCCCCAATAACGTGGAGTATGGCCCATCTGATTGCAATCAAGTCTCGGAAAGTCGGGTAGCAACAACAATCTCACCCAAACTCTCCGTAGAGCTGTTTGATTGAGAAGATCAAAGAAATCCATGATGCGGCTACGATGCACGGCACAACTATCAGGTAAGGTTGTACCTTTCGCCAAAGCCACTCGCTCAGGCTATTGTCGGTTTGCACAAGTGCCGCCTTCGTCTCGTAAACTTGGATAGCAGAGAAGACAAGGAGTGCACCATGGAATACTGCAAGATGTCATCAGCTGATGGAACCCGAGGATTCAACGGGTGTAGTACATATGATGCCGATCAGTTGAATGATGTTTCTCATCCGCAATGCATCATAGGCCACCAAAAGCTCGTATACCCTGAGAAACACACATTAAGAAAGCACACAAACGGGATTGGAGCAAGAAGTACTCGGCCAGGATGAAGAGAGCGAGATAGCAGGATATCGTCTAGTGAACAATGAGCACAGTTCAACAACAGTTCAACAGCATAGTTGCCACGGCACCTTGTCAGGACCGTCATGAAAAAAATTGCCCATGTAGGTATACACCTATGGAATACATGTCTATCGTCTGGCGCCCCCGCCCACAAGCGAAACTCACGGTTCCGAAAGTGGATGCAGCCATCGCGATAACCAATACGGCCTCTGGTAAACAAATTGGCGTCGTCACTCGGGCCATATTGGAGGCTCCACTTACGAATCACGACTGCAATTAACCGGGATTGCGATTGTAAATCGTGAGCAGGAAAATACTCTGAATGGACGCGGACATACATACGTGTGATGACAAAAAAGCGTTTAGCTCTGGTAGCCAATAAAGGTTCCAGCGCCATCCAGGAGGGAGCAGGCAAGCCTGGGGTGCCGAGGCTTGACCGAGATGATAATGTGATGGTCGGAGGAGGAACGAGTGGTTCGACTCGCGCTGTAGCAATAGTAGCAATTACTGGGTCACTAGCCATGCTGACATCCAGCGCTGTGCTCTCGTTCTGCTGCGCAAAGCTGGTATGTTTAAATTATGTACATTCTGTACCTGGGTTAAACCATACGTGGCCCCGGTTATGCTAAGGTAGTCGACATGCGAAACCGACGAACATCACGTGGAGTGACCAGCTTGTGACAATGCAAAATGTTAAGTAAATGATTCCAGCCGTGGTTGAAACTCAGCCTCGCACGAGAAAATGAACGAAAAAACAGCATGAGCGAGATTCGAACGCACGACCTTACGTCAGCCCACTTCCCACTAGTGTCTCCGACCAGTCCATACTTACATTGATTTCATTAGTGTTATATGAATAGATGTTGCATGATGCCAGCAACATCATGGATTAATGGTTGGAATTACCGTAGATACTCGCCCAGGGCTCTGGTCACTATCCTTTCCGAGTCCTTGGAATGTCCCGCCCATAATGATTGCTGGTCCGGCATGCTGTGCTGAGCGTGAGAATGCCCATTCTGAACAAAGAAATGAGGATTTCAATTCAACCAGAGCACATATCAAAAAAGCGAAAAGATCATCTGATACATCACTATACACTACGTATTTTAATGTTCTCGCTTTGTCTGTAATGTACTGTATTCAATTAAAATCTCAATTTTTGTGTATTGTCACTCATTATCACGCTTTGGCACGTGATGTTCGTCGGTTTCGCATGTCGACTACCTTATCTGATTTACCTAATAGTGACTTGAATCGATGAAGCGCGTGCCCGGTCCGGCAGTCTAAGCGTGATGATACAATGTCTCGCAACGATATCCGCGTATACTTAGGATAGCGCGGGGATCCGTAAGTTCACTTCGAAGGGAGGAAAGGAGGTATCGATTCAGACAAGTGTGAGAAAAGATTAGAAAAGGTCCACATCCGTACGCTAGTAGGTATGAATGTACATGAAATTCGCAGATGTGGCGCAGCCGCGCAAACCGTCGCTCTCGAGAGGAAATATCCAAAAAGAATAAAATCATTCATGACGAGTTCGTATTTGATTGCCCAACCGTCCAGAAAGATCATTCGATCGATATCTGTGGTCGGAGCGGTGATCCAGCAAGATACGCCGATTGTCGCTCGGTCATGTCCCCTGGTGCGTTTTGTGAATATGAGTATCGTTGACCTTCGTCTATACCTGAGGAAAGGGGGGAAGTTAATCACCCAATTTGAACACGTCTGGAACTTGCTGCCGGACAGACTTGTAGAACTGACCATGTGTCTTGGAGTCGAGTAAACCCTTGTCGAAGTCATGGAAGCATTTGAGACCGACCAAAAAGGTGGTCAATAAAAGTAAGAATGCGAAAATCGCTGCAGGTACGTAAATCAGTAAAAGGTCGATTGGGACAACGATTCTACTGACTGAAGACGGTAAGGGTTACACGGGTATTGATATATTCACCCTTGGAGTTCGGTAGATAGAAGCGGACCAGTTTATAGACTATCGTCGGTGTTAGTTTGGCGCAGAGACTGTAACCAAAGTGTATACTGACCGACTATGATGAAAAGACAGAAGGGGCCACGAATTAGCCATGTAGCAGAGAATGTAGAAAGCGACCTTACAATAAGTCATGCATGGTAGCATCAGTACAAGTGCTATTGACATCATCCTTAAAAGACAGATCAGCGGGTGAATTGGATGGTGAAGGGAAGCATCGGCACCATTTGATTTCATTGCGAACAGCGTAAAAACAACCGGCTATCAACACAAGGATCACAGGGATAGCAGTGATGGTGAGACCAAACTCGACAGAATCAGTAGTAAGGACGACGATGAGGAGCTGTCAGGACATGATATCGGCTATCAGCAAAGGTGAAATGAACATGAATGAGGTGTGTACCTGCATGGTGACACCAACGAAACAGAAGAAGTCGAATTTGAGGAGACAAAGAAAGATCTGGTAATACTGGTACATGGCTGTCATGTATATGGTGAGTCAATGGCACAGATCGGCGATTCAAAGATCACTAACACTTCAACTTGGGACTTGCCCCGACAACGTGGAATATGGCCCATCTAATTGCAATCAAGTCTCAGAAAGTCGGGTAGGAACAACAATCTCACCCAAATTCTCCATAGAGTCGTTTAACCCAGAAGATTAAAGAAACCCATGACACGGCTACGATGCACGGCACAGCTATGAGGAAACCTTGCACCTTTTGCCAGAGCCAGTCCGGGTCGTTACCGTCGGTACATTGTGGCAAGGTGCAAGTTTGCACAAGCGCCTGCTTCGTTTCGTAAACTTGAAGAGTAGAGAAGACGAGGAGCGCGCCGTGGAATACTGGAAGATGTCATCAGTTAATGGAACCCGAGAATTCAACGGGCGTAGTACATATGATGCCAATTAGTTGAATGACATTTCTCATCCGCAATGCATCATAAGCCACCAAAAGCTCGAATACCCTGAGAAAAACGCATGAACAAGGGCAAAAGATGGGATTGGAGCAAGAAGTACTCGGCCAGGATGAAGAGAGCGAGATAGCAAGATATCGTCTAAGTGAACAATGAGCATGATTCAACAGCAAAGTGACTCATGGCACCTTGTCAGGACCGTCACGAAAAATATTGCCCAGGTATGTATGCACCTATGGAAGACACATCTGTGATCTGACGCCCCCACCCACAGGTGAGACTCACCGTTCCGAAGGTGGATGCAACCATCGCGATAACCAATATGGCCTCTGGAAAACAAATTGGCGTCGTTCGGGCTATGTTGGAGGCTCCACTTACGAATCACGACTACAATGAACAGGGATTTGCGATGGTAAAATGTGAGCAGGAATATGCTGTGGGTCACGACGCGGACAATACATACTTGTGATGACGAAAAAGCGTTGAGCTCTGGTAGCCAATAAAGGTTCCAGCGCCATCCTGGAGGGAGGAAGCAATCCTGGGGGTACTGAGGCTTGATTGAGATGATAATGGGATGGAGGTGAGGAGTGCAGGTGGATTGAGCGCTACTGGCACAGGCTAGAGCTGTAGCAAGAGAAGTAGCCGAGTGGCGGTGCTCACAGGGCGGCTATGCACAGTATGTTACAAATATTGTAGTAGTCATTTTCATAATTAGACTCTCAACACTAAAACTAGTACTCGTCCCCTCTCAAGATACTCTCCTTCACAGCTCTTGCGACGAATAACTCTTCTTTCCACAATGATTGGATGTTTTCCAAAGTCCACGTAGTCCAATTGTCCTCTCCTTCCTTAGCATTTGGCGCAGAACCCACTGAGGTAGCCTCTTTCTCGGCTCTCTCCGTAAGCAAGTCGCAGAGGCGCACGACCGTCTTCCTCCAGGACTGTTCGTTCTCGAAAGATACCCTGGGTCGTCTACCAAGGACGACATCTCTCCATGTCTGAATGGTATCCTCGTCCGCAGTACCTGTGGCTATGACGAAATGGTATAGTCGCAATGCAGTGATCAGTCGCCACGACGGCTGTGCATCGTCCAGGGTGGAATGCAGTGTCCAATCCCTTTTTACAGCTTCAATATAATCAAAATCAAAACTACAGAGAAAGACTCTTACCCCCAATAACGCTCTGCGATGAGTGTAACTTTGACAATCTCACTAAGTCGTGCGTCTGTCAAGACATGCTCCTCAACTACTAAGTCTTGTACGTCTACCTCCCCGCTTGGAGCGGGCCCACTCTCGGAGAAGGGGTTCACGAATCCATATTCCACGAAGAGTGTTTTATTCGAATGCAATCCGTAAGTCAGGAGGATCTCGTCGTTCTCTTCTATCTTCACATTGTCGGGAGAGACGAACTTGAGTCCGTCACCAATCGAATTAACGGGAGCAGCATTCCAGATCTCAGCATTTGATGAGATAGGGATCATATTTCCCCGACCCGGTGTGTGGTTGGCAAAGTCGAGAATAGGACACATGGTCAGATTGTCTGGGTCCGTCTTGGCGTGTTTCAGACGGTAATGGATGCACCGGGTGTTCACTGTTATGGGAGGAAAGATTTGCATGTTTACCAAGACGCGAGGTAAGTATTACCATTGAGCCAAGCCCACAAAAAGTCTAGGACCGCATCAAGTACTTCGAGACTGTTTAACCGTACTTGTGCTGTGGTTGCTATAGAAGGCGTCTTTTTCTACATCTCACTGAGTTCGGACAGTATAGCAGACCGATCAGGTGAGAGGCTTACAAGGAAAGTTCGCACTTTACACCAATCCTCCCAAAACCGAGTGTGCAAGTGATGCAGGGCAACTAGCACACTCGGAGGCAGGATCTTCAACAACGAAACACGCATGTCGTCTGCCTTGCCGAACTTTGATAGGACAAACCATGTCAGAGGATGACTATCGAAATCCCTGGGGAGGACGGATATGTAGGGCCCAAAGGAAGGGTCCGCACTGTCCTCATCAGCGTTCGGACGCCATATGAACAAGTGCATCGATATCAACTGTACGGCAGTCAACACCTTGATCACCCGTACGTTGGGAGGATAGAGCCGTTTTAGTGTCATCTTGTTCATCAGCGCTTTCGGTGGGATTTCAAAGAGCAGACTTCCTGGCTGATTTCGTTTGTACGATTCATAGACAACAACTTGCCGTAACTCTCACCATGCAATCTGTACGTGCAAAGAGTCCCTTGCCAGCTGTGTGTGTGTCGCGTCAAATGCGTTGGATGAACGATGACCGCTGTTACTCAACCATAGGTCATCTCCCTGCAATCCACGTGGAGACTCTGTGCTTGAAAGCCGTGGCCCTCGAGCCAAGTCAGCAGGTTTTCCCATCTGTGCTGGAGGAGCGAAGATTCGCCAGCCATATGATGTGATCGACTCGGATCGCGAAGGATAACCGATGCTATTTTACCACGCCAACATTGATCACGAGAAGAACGCTGTTATCATAGTGATTATAATACCTGCGGAGGGATCACACGGATATGAATATCTCCCGCCGTTGTCTCTCGTGTTCCGTCTCGGGTGCCCGATCCCACCTGGCGAGTGTGATTTATCCTTGATATCGTTCTCCCAACAAGGTTTTCCCCTCCCAACATGTCCGTGTTCAACGCCTCCCGTTTACTCGGAAAAACCGTCCTCATCACTGGAGCGAGTACTGGTATTGGCAAGGTGAGTAAATGATAGACCCCTCCGAGTCGGAAAGTCGTGGCCATCACCAGCTCAACCCACTCATCTCAAGGCCACCGCCCTCCTCTTTGCAAAAGTCGGTATATTTTCTTCTCTTCAACTCTCCCCGATCAAACATACGCCGAACAGGGTGGTGCGAACGTCATTCTCACAGCGCGCCGAACGGATGTACTGCAGAGCGTGGCAGACGAATGTACCTCCGCACACAAGATAGCTGGCCTCCAGCATGGTGGAAGATTCGTCCCCGTCGCGCTTGATGTTTCGGACAAGAACCAGATTGCTTCGCTTCTGGACAGGATCCCAGCCGACCTCCGTCACATCGACGTTCTTGGTGAGCAGCGATGTGACCTTTCCCACCCACACACCCCACTTACGATCTTTGGCAGTCAACAATGCTGGCTATGTCGTCGGCGTCGATCGCATCGGCGATCTTTCACTCGAAAACGTGGAGAACATGTTCTCCACCAACGTTTTTGGACTTATTGCGTTGACCCAGTTGTTCATCAAAGGCATGTTCTCACTGGCTTGCCCTCATCCATCTGCCTCATCGATTCTCAGACTTCAAGGAAAGGAAGACAGGTCATATCATAAACCTCGGTTCCATCGCTGGGAGAGAGCCTTATGCTGGAGGCAGTATCTATTGTGCGACCAAGCACGCTGTAAATGCGTTTAGTGGTGTATTGATGAGAGAGCTCGTGGACACCCCTATCAGGGTGACCGAGATCCAGCCCGGTACGTCCCGTTACGCTCCGACAAGGTAGTCGACAAACTTACCCGCAATATTCCAGGCATGGTTGAGACCGAATTCTCTGTCGTGCGTTTCAGAGGCGACAAGTCGGCGGCGGACAAAGTTTATCAGGGCCTACAACCATGTGAGTACTCAAACAGGACCTGCAGTCATCCAGCTGATTGCTCATTGTTTCCAAGTGGTCGCCGAAGACATCGCAGAGGAGATCGTCTGGGCGGCATCACGCCCGCCTCATGTCAACCTTGCTGAGGTTTTTGTTCTGCCAGTGAATCAAGCGACAGCCACTCTCAATTACAGGTCTCCAAATTCCAACTTGTAGTCAGACCGCGGTCGTAGAAATGTGTCTTTTAGACATCTGTTACAATAATGTGTGAACATGTGTGAAAATAAGGATACAGCAACGATATGATGAATGAAGATAAAAGTGTGACCAAAGGGGGGCTAGCGCCTGCTTCTCTTGCTTCTTGACCTGGTCACTTTCGTGGCGACAGGTTCTGGTTCAATGTCGTTATCGTAAAGATATTTCTTCACCACAATTTGTTCCGTAGTAAGCTCAGGACATGGTCGATTGTCAATATCGACAATGTTTCCAAGGGTGTCAAGAGGAAGGCTCTAAAAAGCGTAATTCAGCACACATTTTGATGACCTTGGCATGTTACCTACCTTTGAAGTAGGTGCCAAACAGCCTCTCACAACAATGACATTCTTCGGTAAAGACTTTGG
This sequence comes from Leccinum variicolor, assembly GCA_038091415.1. Taxonomy (NCBI): domain Eukaryota; kingdom Fungi; phylum Basidiomycota; class Agaricomycetes; order Boletales; family Boletaceae; genus Leccinum; species Leccinum variicolor. The sequence goes on along the minus strand of JBBPOK010000199.1, from coordinate 18,970 downwards.
CTTGGGATCAACTTCATCGAGATAAACGGCAGTAGATAACCCTCGATGCCATTTGACTTGTTTCACTGAGTTGACTGTTCTATCCACACCCTCGAGCCTCAGTGGTTCGACGGTGCGCCCAGGTCTCTCTGGAGTCTCGTAATCTTCATCATCTCCGGGACCTCGGCGGTGATCTTGTGGCATAGCGTTTTCATCATGAACTTCACGCGCCCCCAGAGGTGACCGTGTACCCAGTTCGGGTTGCCCTTCCGTGTCACTGGCTCCCGAAGCCTCCTCGCTCATTCGAGCTCTTCTTTGAGCCCTTTCTTTCCTCCGCCTGTCTCTTTCATCCTGCTGTTTCTGCAATATCGTCCGTGCCTTGACAATCGGGCTTTCCGGTCTTAGGCCGTCCTTGCGGATAACCTCCGTCGCCAGCACTGCTATGGTCTGTTGATTCTTCGTCGTATTTGATGTAGTGAGTGCCTTCAGTGCAGTAGCGCTCATACCCATGAAACCATCGCCTTCCGACGCCCGCGACTGGGGTTTGCGACGAGGTGCAGGTGTTCGTGTGGAGGTATTGCCGTTGAAGACATCGAGCACGTATTGTTGTTGTGCTGGTTTTCGACTGCGGGAAGAAGTCCTTCGTGGGCGGCTGGACGGTTTAACGCTGTCGGCATCTTGGTGTAACGAAGAGCTCTCCTGCGTGCTAGGTCCCACTATGGGGGCATCACCATCTACCAGCGGGGTATCTGATATCTCGCTCTTAAGACGTGCAGGGGAATGAGCATTCAAAGAAAGCTTTTCATTGGCAAGGTCTTCATTTGATGATGATGATGAAAGTTCCGAAAGTGGAGATAGAGAGGGATCTGACGATTCCGGTCGAGAAGGATTTGTCGTTGCTGATGCATACCGTGCGGATAACATGCCATCCACTACCTTGCGGAACTTCAATGGTTGGGGAGCTTTGAGCGGACTTGGCTCCAAAGGTGTCTGGATTTGGCCAGGGAATTTCGCAGGTTTTGGGGCATACTTCTCACTGAGAATTCCTGGCACAACTTGGCGAATCATGATGGGGTGAAAATTAGATGGTGCTGTCGCCTCTGCGCCTCTTTTCCGTTTGAGTAATCCCGACGAACGTTGACCGCTCGTGCATTCGGTGGAAGCTGCATCCAAGTTGCTTTTCCCGACCCCGCTGTTCTTGCAGGCAGTCTGAAACGGCAAGACATTCAATGATCAAACGTCACTGGACATAATTTTTGACAGTGAACAAACTACTCACATGGGCACGACTCGCGTTAGCTGTCGCTGTGGATGCTGTAGCTTTGGGACCTTTCGGTAAGGGTCTAGCATATGGCTTGCTGCCAATTCGTGGAATACGACTAGTGACGGATGGTTGTCTCAATTGAGATGTCTTCTTGCTCTCTGCGACCGTGTTCAATGTAGTACCAGTCTCAGTAGCGCCTGCATTCTCGGATTCTTCGGCAATAGGCGACGGGAGATCGCTGCTTGGCTTCTCACCCGTGACGAGAGGGAAAGGGAGCTTAAAGCCAGATCTTGGGAGCATAGGGACCATTGGAGCGATCGACTCATTGATAATCCCATGATCATCAGCCTTCGAAGTCACTGTGGAAGGCTCGACGGATCGACTGCGGCAAGGAATGGACCCTATGGAACGTGGCTCCACCGATGCACTTCTGGCACGAAGATCAAGTCTCGTGGGAGAAGTTTGGGATTGATCCCCCTTTGTTGGGAACCCGTTGATGTCCATAACGGGTATCCGCTTCGCTGGGCTACGAGATGGGTCGTCGAGAGCTGGTCGCTTGAAGACGGGAGTTCTGATCGTCAGAAACCGTCCCAGCGAAGATTGATCTGGCCCTGCGGAAACTGTCCTCTGGAAAGGAGTACCGCGAGTAAGAGCGGTTTCGATGGGGACTCTTTGCGCAGGCGTCCGGTGGATATGAGCTTCGGACGAGAACTTGAGGGGTGAATTTGATTTCAGAGCAATATTGCTGGCTCGAGCCGGAGTAGAAGGAACGACTGGTCGTTGGATAGTTGTTTGAGAAAAATTGGGACGTGACTTTGGTGTGCTGGGTGGTGTTGCCGGTGTCGCCGACGTATGTTTCATGTGGACGGACTCCGCAGGCAAGGATGCTTTCTCAATCGACGAGGTTGACTCTGAGGGCGAGCATCCTCCGAGCACGGGAGTAGAGTGTGGAGACAGAGACTCCGGTCTCTGATGCTGGTCGTCAATGGTCTCCTTCGTAGTTGCTCTGCATTTGCTTCCTTGTTCCTCCAAACCCGCGAAGCTGTTGCTTTGCACGGAGAATACTCCCTCTTCAATCTTATCTTCCGTGGGGGGGATCATCATCTTGGTGTCCTGTGGGGAAGGAATGACAGGATTTGATGAGGAATCAATGGTTTGTGTTGAAGATGAACAGAAGACCTCGGGATCAAGAGAAGTCAACTGCCCATACGGCCCAGATAGGGAAGACGCATCAATTCCAGCATCGTCTAAAAGGTCGGTGGGCTCGTGTTCGCGCTCTGGTGATTGTGAAGGAAGACCGCCGATTGTGAGTTGAGTGGACGATGAAGGGATTGCGTGAGCGAATGCCAGATCCTCGTGAGGTGCGCCTTTCATGGGCACAGATGCAACAGATGGTAAACAAAATGTAGGCGAGGTGAGAGAGGCCGGAAGAACGATGCCGGATTCGGGTAGCTCTGCTGGATCACTTAAAGTTAGATTCTGGAGACTACGGGAATAGTCGAATGAGGGTTGCAAGGGCTGTCCCAGTTGTTCCAAGAGGTTTATAGGGCGGAATGGGCTCGGAGGAGGTGAGACACCGAACGGCAGGAATTGACGGTCTTTCCCAAGCACGTAGTCGATGTTAGAGCGCGCAAGATCCTGCGGGGGAGGTGAGGGGTTATCATGTGCTCGCATGATCTTATTCGCAAGGACAGTAGAAGGTTCTAGGACAGAAAGATAGTAAATAAATCCCCTCAAGACCGCGTGTTACTCACCATCTGGTGGAAGGGGATCGTTCTCAGGTGTTTCTTCACGAGAGAGCTGAAAAGCAACATCGTTGACGCTCTCTGAGTCGTCTTCGCTGCTTTCGTCTATGTTCTGTGTGTCCTGGAATTCTATTGGTGGTCGCGGTGGCGGAAGACCCGACAGGCGTGGTGATCGACGGACAGGGGAATCATATGCACCTGCTTTCATAATTCGGCGTCGTGCTACGACCGGAGTGCGCAGCGTGTGTGAGGATTGCAGCGGATTATTGGCACACGCTTGATGGGGCGACAGTGCATTAACCACGTCCACATTGCCTGAAGGCGAGGTCGAGCGGCCAGTGCTGGGTGTATCCATGTCGCAGTGGAGGACGACAGGAAAGGTGTGGGGAGGAAGAGAGAAGGCGCGGTACACCGGGAAGACGATTAACTTCCGAACTGCCTCTAGTATAGTAGTAGTAGCGTTTGATGATCGAGCAGTCGCGTTGACCGCACGTGACTAACATCCAATACAAGTCCTGACATTCAAACTCTATGGTACACACAACTACAATACAAATGAAAATGATGGGTTCTCGGGAACAGTGCTGCAGTTGATATCGTCTCGACCGGTATACAGCGACCCAGATATAATTGATAAACCTCGAATTGCACACATCGACTGAGCTGGGTAAAACCTGGAATACGAGATATTTAGTGGGTCGATGGTTTCCTTTGGGAAGATGAGCTCGAGTCTAGCGGAGCAACATGTTCGGATTTCAGCTGAATGTGGGCGTGTTTAGAGGTTTCATGCTCCGACTGACAAAAACAAACCTGTAGGTTCTCCTTCGCCAATAATTCAATTGCCCTTGTCTGTCGATCCATCTGCATTTTCATGTCTTCGAGCACAGTCTTTAGGCTCGCTCCAAGGTCCCCTTGTTGAGTTGGTCCCGAAAACAATGAACTGGAACTTCCATGATGACGCCTTTCTTCAGATGACGCCTTTATTACGGGCCCACCGTTGTGAGAGGTCGTGACCCGTTCGGACGTCCTGTCTGTAGCACTTTCTTTCCATCCCTCTGTCCTTTGGGAAGACCCTGCAGTTCCATCATACGTCCTATCGCCGGTGGGTCGCTGCGAACGTGATATCACTCGAAGTATATTGTCTCTCTCTTTCTGCAGAGAGGACATTGCTTGCTCCAAACGGGAGTCAATAGCCCGAGATATATCGGCTTCCAGCATGGAGAACAGCGTCTTCCATAGAGTCTCAAGTTCTTCCACATGTCTTTCAAGTCGCTCCCTAGTCCGAGTATGACCGGTAATAACGGTGGCGAGGGCAGGGGTCACAGCCATTGCAGTGTCAGGGACAGCTCTTGAAAGCTCGGAGGAGAGACCGGTGAACGCTTTCAGTTTATCTTCTTCTCGATCTAGGAAGCAATAATCCTGAACAATTTCGCAGCATAATCTGGTCCACAGGTCAGTCATTTTCAGTGACGAGATAATGAAGACCGACTTTGCGAGGCGATGGAAAGTGTCCGAAACTTTCGTCGATGTTTTAGGATTACGTTCAGGGATGTGTGGAGGTGGGGGAGCAGTCTTATCGCTCTGGGATGCGTGGCGGGTATTGTTGGAGCCACCCTCGGAGACGGATCCATGCACGATCTAGCAGCATATCAGCTTCGATTGCGCACGTGACGTGCCGAGTGACCGACTCTTTCAGACAGCTTTTGTCGCTGGTTTGGATATGGATCGGGCTCGTCATTCGGTCTCTTCAAGGAAGAACTTTCCAAGGGCCCATTACGCTCTCGGGGATAATCCCAAGAGTCGGAATCACGCCGACGATCACCGTTACGGACAGAATACTCCCGAGGGTGGGCATATTCTCGAGGTGTATCTTTTTGTTTTCGTTTGAACAGATCCGATTGTGGAGCCAACGGCGAGGAGCGTTGACACCGAGGAGGACTGCGCGGAGAGGGTTGGCTCTTGTTTTTCCCCTTTGATCTCGCAGCCTCTCGACTCTCTGGAGAAGGGGTCTCGTCGATCCTGCGTCTTAGCTTGGCCCACTGGTAATCGTTTGGGTGGATGAACCTAGAGGGAGGTTAGGTTATGAACGTGAATACGCCATCGCGGCTAGTCAGTATGTACGCGCCGACATTTGTTGCCCTGAGAACAGTACGGCTTGATTGGGTTTCCAAAGTCATCAAAGTGCTTGTGACCACGAATTAGCCGATGGGAGACGGCCAAACGAAAATACTTACACGACAGCGCTGGGTTTTGTATAGGGACATGATAGTTCGTGGTGGGTGACCGTGACGCGTGACATGGCCCAATCTATCTCCATACATCCATGGCTTTCCTCTTCAACTCCCCGTCTATAGCACAAATCAAGTATGCTCCCACTCCAGCCCTCATTCAGACCAGGAGGATTCCCGCAAAAAATTCCGTCTCTCTCCAGGAATTCGTGGAGAACAGGTGCCCAAGTCTGCGCTCCGAGTTCCGTCCCGCTTGGTGGCTTCCAAAGTCGAGTACCGTGACTTGAGCCTTCCATTACGAAACTAACCTTCCATCAGTGGTCACATGCAGACCCTGTACTGTGCCCTCGGTGATTTTTCACAGAGGGATCAGGTGATTTACAAGAGGTAAAAACCTCCATCCATGTTCAACTCGTCTCTCAAGTCGTGAATCCAGGACTTTTCTCCGTTTAAGGGACAACGGAACAGTGTCAGTCTTGAACCTTCATAGTATCACCAGTTTTTGATGGTTGCCGTAGGGGACTCGACTTTGCTCCAGTGGATCACAGCGGCTTGCCGCCCACCACACCGATTGTGGTTGTCATGCATGGACTAACCGGAGGTATGGCCCTGTTCGTATTCGCAGCCCGTCAGCTGAGACCTCTCGAGGTTCGTATGAATCGTATGTGAGAGCTATACTGGCACCCGCCTGTCGGCCAGTCTCACAAGGTGGGCTTGGCTACCGTGCCGTGGTTGTTAATTTCCGCGGATGTGCGTCAGATCGTAACGCATTACAACAAAACGTGCTGATGGATCCGGCCGCTTGTTAGGTGCTGGTGTGCCCATCACGAGTCCCCAGCTTTACTCTGCGGGACATACAGATGATATACGCCAGGCTGTGTTCCATATATCCAACTTATTCCCAGATGCCCCTTTACTCGGACTCTCCTTTTCCCTCGGAGCAAATGTGATGACTCGTTACATTGCCGAGGAAAAGGAGCACTGCCGCTTTCAATCTGCATGTGTTATAGGATGTGTAGGTTGCGTATCCCAGCTTTCGAGAAATGAAATTGATCCCCTTTCACGCAGCCATGGAATTTGACGGCAAATGTCCGGAAGTAAGTATCTGTTTCCAAATCTCGTCTGGTTTTTGCTCAGGCTTGATCAGGCTTGACTCGACGTACATCGGGCGTCACCTCTACTCCAAGAGCATGGGCAAGAATCTCGTCCATATGCTCAAGAAGCACGTTCCCTCGCTCACCCGTGACCCCACACTCGCTATAACTGAAGCTACGAATCTGGCCTGCTCCTTGAGTTCGCCCACTATTGATATGTTTGATGAGGCTTTTACAAGGATCGGAGGTGGTCCTTCGCCTCCTTGGCCCTTTTCTTCCGCATACGAGTATTACGAGTATGCTTCCAGTCACAAGGTACTCGGAAACATTCGGATACCCTTCCTCTCTATCAATGCTGCCGATGACCCGATAGTTCAAGAAGTCCCTGATGTCACAGAAGTGAGTGATTGGGTAGTGACGGTTCTAACCCCCAATGGTGGGCACCTTGGATGGTTCGAATCGGACAACGGGTGGGGTCAAGTAAGGCGGTGGATATGCACTCCGGTGATCGAATGGTTACGTGCCACGGCTGAAGATGTTCCTCAAAACGGACTGAACACTAAGAAGCTTCAGGAGTTAGATGGGTTCTTGACGGAGGTCGGGTCAGAGAGACTAGGCTGCAAGGTCGTTGGTGATGAAGTTATCATCTTCGGTAGCGAGGCGGATGCTGGCATGATACCTGGCTTGTAGAAGATCTCGGTTTAGAAGCTCAAAAGGCTATGGGTACGGCGCATATGATCCTTGTGCTACATATCATTCTTAATCACTGTCACTAAAGTGCACGCGGTCCTCGTTGTCCTCTTCCACCACTTGGGTGCGGTCGTACTGACTAAAGTCGACGGAGACTGTCCCCTCCTCCATGAGATTGTCGTCTTCGTGCTCGAGATTCCTGTTTCTTTCAAACAGTTGGCGACCTATTAAAGATATTCATTAGATGACAAGGGAGGGCGCGAGGAATCATGAACCAGTAAAGCGAGTTCCGATCTTCCTGAACTCCTCTCTCTCCTTTGACGTGAGGGCACGCAGTTTCTCTTCTTCCTCCCGCGTTTTTTTATGCAGCGTTTCTTTGTCAAATTTGGCCTTCCAAGCTTTGAAAGACTCAATCGTGACTGGGGTTCCGCGAGTGCGAGCCTCCTCCGCCTGCACGGAGGGTTTCATAAATAAAAAGTGCTGGGCCAGTCCAAGCGAGACCTTACTTCGATAACCTGACGCTCTCTTTCGTGTTCCACTGCTATGCGTTCCTTTACACGGTTTTCCACCAATGTCGTCAGTTTTTCCCTGAGATGCGAAACCAATGTGAACGTCATCGCCATGCCCTTGTTCTCTTCGCCCTGCAACACACTCAGACACTCGGCCATTCAAAGAAAAGCCTCAGCATACCACGTCTGAGAGACCCTTCAAGAGTTCATCGCTCTCTGATTCGCTTATTTCCCCGTCGATGGCTTCAAGTTGTAGCTCAGGCAGAGCGTCAGGGTAGTCATCGGGGTAATCAACTATTAATCTTAGCCTGACTTTCTTCCGCACTCCAATATGAATGTTATTGTGAAACGAAGATTCAAAAGGCCTCTCACAAGGTTCTGCCCCGTCTATGGCATCGTCTGGTTCGACATCGATGTTAATCTGTCTGTCCGATACGACTTGACATGAGTGTTGAGCGAGCGGATCGCATAAAGACTTATCGGACACGAACTGGATAGCTCTGAAGGGTATATGGACTCGAGAACCTATCTCTGAGTGAGTAATGGCACGATAAATACGCGAAGAACTTGACAACCTCGAATTCCTCCTGCAAAACGGAAGACATGGCAGTTCATCCGATGCCCGACAATTGGTTCCGAGGTCGGTTACTACATTTGGACCCAAACATTTTCAAACGAACTTCCAGAAGACAAGAGGGATTCAATGTCTTGGAGGCATCGATTTACCCCGTCTATTATACGACGCGTCGTTCCTTTGCTATCCGCCAGCAATGTAACGCCGAACCTCCTGACCGTTGCTCGTTATGCATCCCGGTTGTCTCCCACCACACCGAACGCCGATGTATTCGACGTGAAGGACATATTCGGGAAAGCGTTGCACATTAAAGGATCGATGCCAGAGAACAGGTCATCTGCCGATACCTGGGCCGACAAAAGCAGTAGCTTGAATCTTCCTCCACCTCCGGACGCATGGACTGGTATGTTCGTCAGCCTCTCGGTCACCTACCTAGTCCCGAACCCGTTCGATGCAGGTAGACGGCTCGCGGTTCAGAATGGAGATCTGCAGAACGCCTTTCAACAACTCAACATGCGTCTACGACACAACCGCGTTGCCAAAGAAATCGCGCTGACTGTCCGACACGAAAAGAAGGGCGACAAAAGGGCCCGTCTTCGCAGTGAGAGATGGAGAAAACGGTTTGCCGACGCGGTATGTACAAACACATTCGCATTCTTCTTCACGTTTTCTCACTGCGTTTACGGTCCCGTAGGTCAGGAAAAAGGTCCAACTGGTCAGCACGATACGCCGGCGAGGTGGTTAGGTGAAGCCGCCCACGCTTTCGAAATTGTATGCTACACGACTTGTACCTACCCACTACCCTCGGCCTTCCCTGCCCGATTTCCTAAGCGTGCGCAGCGAACTGCACTGCTCAAAGTACGCCACAAGTGCGGTTTTCCAAACAAATTTGACTGATTTCGTGATCCCTTCACCGTGCACGGCTACCTTCAAAGGTACAACAAAATCCGCCATCAAATAACGAGACCATTGTTGGGAACGGGTCGCATAAGGGTCTAAAGTGCTCGGGGAGTAAGTTGTGACTTGCGACGATCGACTAGGAGCCGAAGACCCTTGTGAAGATGCATTCATTCAATGCTCAGGTGCATATGCCCCACCTGCAGCGAAGCGACGCTTGACTGATGGCGATCGTTGCCCAATTCGTGATTCGCCTCGTGTTACCGTCAATAATTCAATTACTGACACGGTCATCTCGAAGATCCTATCAAGCCAGCAAAGTTCCGTTTGCATACTTCAAGAGCCATCGCGTGGTCAATTGGGTAACTACATCAGTCGCATCAACGGCATGGACGGCCATTAGCAAGGTGAATACCTCGAATTCTCGCCTGATGGTATCCCCCAATTTGTTCACGCGCACCCTCCATGCCTCGTGTTTACCACGATGGACCGGTGAATAGCGTTCTTCCCCTGCGATGCACCGCTTCGTGGCATCGGAGATAAATTATCTTGTACCTCGCGAAAGAACGAGAATGGCGGAAGTTCATCTCGTTAGCCCGCCGGGGAAAGACACGATATGAAAGCGTCGCTGACGTGGTGGTTCCCTCTCGAATGCTGAGACATGGGGTGAAATGTCTTCCATATGGCCGCTCCTCATCGAAGACGAGTTCCGTACAGTTAATGACCTTCATCGATCCGCTGACCGGAAAAGGGCCGCACACCGCGGTTCGCGCTACGTATTATTTATCCATGTTCTGGCCTAATTCTGCGATGTATCTGCCTCGCCTTTCCTGGACTGTCAATGTGACCGGCGACCGTAGGGAATGAGGTTTCCGTGTGCGTTTGTGACACAACCGCGGAAACCACATAAAATCCAGGGATGTACGACGATGGTATACTAACCAGAGACAGACTTTTAACAACTCCCGAGTGTGTGTTGGTTCATCTCTCCTCCAACCCCTCCAACCCCTCCAACCCAATTTTACTTTTCGAAATGTGTCATAATGTACGCGCCGTATTCGTTCAAAAGCGCTCCACTGAACGACAGATACCTTCGGTCCCAGATAATTGATGGCCGCTACCACACCCCTTGCGGACATTTCATATCCATGTCGACACGGGTACAGGATTGCCTGAGACCCAATTGTCTCTTCAGTAGAAGACACATACATCCCGTCGGTGAGCGAGTGTTCTCATAGTGATCTGAGCGAGAGTTGGCTAACCTAAGCGCCAGGATGCAAATCCCAGGCTTGCATTAGATTAATGGCATTGCCCGTCAGAAACCCTATTCGTATTAGCCCTAACGTCTGTTCCATATGCATGCCAGTGGGTGGCTCGCCGATGGCCGTGGGAGCTATGAGATCGTGAAGTTCCTCGCTCGTAGTTTCCATATGGTTCACATATGCATTGCGGCCACGCTGGCGTTCGCCGCTGCTAAGCTAGTTAGTATATACCTTATAACCTTATACATAATGGGATTCGCTAGTTGAACTGATGTTTCCGTTGGGTTGCTTCGAGCTTCTCTGGGCTTAGGTATGTAGTAGTACTTACCGCCAATCAGAGGCATAATACTTGCTTGACCCAAGTTGTGGTCCGAGGTCCGAGTGGTACTGCGTACGTGGCATCCAGTCATAACGATGAGCCATGGGAATTTCGGGACAATCGTCGCCTGAGTTACGCAGTTGGCAGGCCCTGAAAAAGTTGAAGCTTGATGTCATTATGAGATAGACGGAGAACACTTGAATGAAGCAGTGGGTAGACACAAGACAGCCGGCATCTGAACTCGTATTGGACACAAGTATTTGGCTCGCAAATTCGGGGTCACAAACTCACAGCAGTTGGGAAATTTTAAAGTTATGTCTTCGGCTGGGCGCTGGAATAGCCGAGCCTGGCGCTCCCGGGCCATGATGCGTGATCCCAGCGTACGTAGGTGTTGACGAGATAGTACGGCTGCTCCGAGGGTTTGTTACTAGCCAGGCTCAGCGGGAAGACTCAACTTGAAGAACCTACTTTTTCCAACACCCTAGCTACCATAAAAACTGAAGAAATACCATCTTCCGAACTAATGGTCCCGTACTACGGCCCCTTTCTTCCAAATGTGGTGATGGTCGTTTTTGGCTCGTGTTGTTGTTTGCGCGTTGTCTCCGGATCCGTAAATGCTCCAACTGTTCAACGAGATCATTCATCGCAAAGTTCATGCCAAGTTCCTATGGTGACTGCCCTGCAACTTGTGTATCGGTGACCATTTTTATTTGAACTAATACCCAAACGCGTACCTCTTTATTAGCTGCACACCCGACAGGTTTTAGCCTCCTGCTTCCCGTCTCGTCTCCACTCCCCTGTCGTTCCTTAATAGTGCTACATGGCATTCAGAGCATCGGACAACTTACGATGTTATCTACAAGAGGCCTCACTTCCGCCTATGACATATCGTTCCCCTCGCAATGAGTCCGAGTCACTCCAAGTTATATTGAACGTTCGCCCAGAGCGGTACCGCAAATTGAGACTCGTGCACACGATCAACGCCACGCTCTTCGACGATATCATTTCAGATTGTTTGTCAACATCACCGGGCTCACGCGAGCATGGCTAACTGTCGGAATCAGGGGTTGAAGAGTTTGTACCAAGCAAATCGCTAGGCGTCGACGACGAAGATGAGCGCACTGGAGAACGGTTGACCATTCCTTGTGAACCGTTCTTCTCCATAGTGCCTTTGCCGCTCGCACGCGCAGAAGACATTGAACGGTATGTTCGGCCAGCTCCCTTTACGTGCCGGCGGTCTGACAAAGGTTCAAAGCGTGTTCGTCTGGGTCGATATGTTTCCCCTGGAAAGCGTTCGACGCATTCTGAATCTCCTCTACGCGGATTCAAAAGCATGGAAATTCCTTCCTTGTGAGGAGGGACCCTGTTTGAAGAGCTTAACTTGGTCACATGTCAACGGTGGTCAAGGCAAAGCCATCTTTTCGCAGCATGCATTATGTCTGTTTTTGATGACACCTTGGATGCTCTCCGTAAAGGACCTACAAGAATTTGCTCGAGGACAATCGGTGTGTAGCTAAACGACTCTGGAAGTCTGTTAAAAGATCTAACCGTCCCAGTTTCCTCATCGCTCCTCATCGAACTCATCGGGAGATAAAGCACAGGCTCTACATGACAAAGACTGGATCTGGAGCAAGGTTTTTGTCTGTTTCAATGTGTCAACATGATAAACTGACAAGTCGAGAAGGTCTGGGATACTTGTGTCTGTAGAGATTGTCCTTGGTTCATCGTTACCACTTATACACATTGGGTCTTTGGAGTTTTTTCTGTTGGTGAGTACTTTCAGAAACTTTAGTCAACTACCCCTCGCCGACACGTGGCTCAAGGCTGGACCGCTTCTTTTGTGTCGCCTGTCTATGCGTTTGACTCTCGCATGCCGACGATTTTGGAGGTCCTTGCCTTTTGGTTGATATCTGCAATGGGCTATCCTGATGGGTTCGTAGTTCCTGAAATCCCCTCCGAGTCGGTACATTGTAGACAACTCTTGGTCGCGACGCCACGTGATATATCCATATCTCACGAAGAGCCCGCGGAAGCATTGGCAGTTTTAGCCGTTTGACCAGTACGGCGGTATATTTTGCCCAACGTTGATCACATCCACATCATGTATTCTTGTCACAACTCTACCCACCCGTTCTACGCTCTCTGTAGCTTGTGGCCACTGCAGCAAATTAACTTGGGAATCGATTTCAAACTTGGTCATGGCAGATAAATACCCAGGTAGATAGTTCAGCCCGAATCGATGCTTCGCGCAAGGAGCTTGAGCGGACTACCGATTCGTTATCAATTAGAGTCACGCGACACTTTAACAGTCGGGAACAGACTCCTAGTGTACAGTAAAGCTGTCAGTACATAGACGGATGATCGGCAGGATATTCCCGGGTTTCCGCCTTGACTGGCTGTGCTTCACGTCTGCTCGAGTTGCACTTATGTATCTCAATTGATGGCAAACCGATGGTGATATCTAAATTGTACAGAAATTCGCAGACTAAGACTGCGGCCAGGTCATCGACCAGCATATATTGAATTGACCATCCAAAATTTCAAGCTCCTCCCACGACAGAACCGAGGACAGTACAAACTCGAGAATACATCCCCTAAACGCCCGGGAGATCAACGGTTGTCCAGGAAGGTATACGTACTCAAACGAGACTTGTGTTTATTGCCGAGCAACTCAGCTCAGATCAAGCCGTGGGCGTTTATTTTGTGCCTCCGTTGCCGTTTTCAAGCCATGTGCCTGTGACTGTGAGGATATCATCGAGGGTGACGTATTTCCATGACACGACTCTGGCGTCAAACTGCTGTCGTTCACCACCACAGGCATGGCGGGCAGTAACTGCGAGAATGGTTCGTATAGTCTCGGTCGCGAAGAGTGGGCTGGTGGAGGGATCTACTCCAGATCAGAGAGGAAGTCAGAGAGTCCCTGCAAGGACTGACCGATGTAAGCGAGGAAACATGCATGGTAGTTTGAGGATCCTGAACGGAATAAAATTCTAGTATGATGCAGAGAGCATCTAGATGATCGAGTTGAGCTCGCTTCACAAATGGGGAATGGTAATCTGACCAGCGAGATTCTGTAATTCAGACTCGGAGAACCCGAAATAGTCGACGGCAAATCGAGAGGCATCGGGGGAGCTGGGTTTGTGCGATGGAGGCGTCGGAAGCGAGGCAGATGGCGGAGATGCGGAGATGCGAGCATCTAGCGAGGGCGAGTGAGGTCCATCGGCTACACGTTGTGCCAGAATGAAGCAGGCAGCTGCAATAATACGAGAAGGAAAAAATATACAGAGTGGCGTGCGGTATCTGCCAAGCACTCATGGGCATGGACCCACAATCACTAACAAAGGACTGACGAATCATGGGCCAAGCTCCACGCGTAATCTTGAGCCTGAGTATTCGCTTGTTGAATGTCAAAAAGGTCCACCAGAATTACGTGGGGGCTGGTGGTCACGAAATCAAAACAGAGAGCTTCCAGAAGGACTTCTTCAGTGAGCAGGATTGCGGTCTGCTGCTGTTCGACCTCCTGGTAAAACCCGTGAGATTTTTGCGATTTCGTCGGGCAGGCATACTTGCCACACTCTCTGCTGGAATGTGCGAAACATCGGATCCGGTGATCTTGGACTGGCACACTCTTGCAACGTCACGTAACTTTCTGCCACATTCCTCAGTTTTAGTCGCCAAAAATATGCATGCAGCAGCGACGTCCTATCAAAACACCGTCTGAACATGCGAGGGAGGGGAGGGAGGGATGGCTACTTGTCTGTGATAGTCTTCCATGGAGAATCTCATGAAAAAGCGATGAAACCAGGTTGCTGCGGTGAAAATTGCCGAGGAAGGCCTGTAGGATGGCATGGAAAAAGAAGGATGAGATTACAGGCTCGGAAGGACACGACAGAGACTGCTAACAGTCCGAGGGAAGAACCCAAGCGGAACAAGAATTCGACACCCCGGGCACGATCGTACAGTTCCTTTCCGACGGAGTAACCAGAAGTGGCTACACTTGGAGTACATCGGAGAGCATCGATAGGAAATAACCACTGAGGGGAAACGGAATATTCGGTAGGAGGAGCTCCCATGGCAAGTTGGGTTGGTAAAGATCAAATGAGAACCAACGCCACCAAACAATCACCGTGACATAACATATCCGATTCGGTCACTACTACTCTACGCATTCACATGACATTATCCGTAGTATGTTCTTCAGTGGATTTGTCAATTACTGACATACCAGCCGTTTCCCTTCGTGCCTTTATGTAAATGCGCAGGCCATCATTTACATGATTCCACATTATATTGGCACGCCAACCACTTAATGACCTTCACATTAAATAAGGCTCCGTCACCGTCGCCAGAGGAGTCGTTGGCGCGGAATCGCCAACTCATACCGAAGTCGGAACCAGTCAATTGCTTGCGGATGTTAACTTACACCCGCGGATCTGATCTTTTCATTTAGATACGTGCCTCGTGCACTTGCGATTCTTCAACACCCACAGTGAGTGTCGTCCCCCTTGTGCCCCATGTCGTACATGTAAGCCCTGGGCCTCTGACGATTCTCGTGCAAGGATTTCAAAATGATTTCGAGGATCGTCGGTTTTTTGGTGACCGCCGGATTTCTTTTTCCTTCTTTCGTTTTAGTTTGTAGCCTCGTGGTGAGGTTTTCATCACGCCCGATGTCATATTTCGACAAAAAAAAACGAAGAATGGGTGTTGCCCACCTCCTAACCGTATTGCCAATTGCTCGAAGCGCAGCGGTCCTCGGTGACTCGGTTTGCTGAATGCCGCTTGTTCCGTTTGTTTGGTGAGCTGAGTTTTACGACATAATTACACCACAATGACAGATTCGAATGTTTATTCTTCTCCTGGTTCCTATCCAGGTGGCCACACCTTTCCGAATCCTCACGTTCTCCCATTCTTTTCGGTCTTTTTCGGATGCGACCCTGTGGTTTATCTCCATCGCCTCCTGATATGGTATTAAATACTTTCTCTTCTAATTCTATGTACAAAACTCATATTCATCCCAATCGCAGATATATCACCGTTGACGACCTCAACTGAGAAGCCATGCAGCTGCGCCGTGACTGCCGTCCCATGCCCTTCTTAGCCTCTTCCCTGCTCCACACAGGATGGACAAAAGGAGTTGATCTGGAGATCTGAATGCCGTCCATCCACATCAGCGCTTCCGTGGTGGCGTGTCGAATTTGGATGGAGACTCACTGTACTGCTCTGGAAACTGACGACTTATGGTGGAGTTAGCTGATCGTCTTAACTACGTTTGCATCCAATCCTCACTATTGCCAGCAGGTCGCAGTGCATTCGGGAGGTTCGCAAGTGGTTGGATGAGTCGAACTGAACCTGCAGTATAGATCATCACATCGAATCTGGTGATTGGTCAGTAGCAGTTATCCTAGAATGCCATGACAAACCATTTCATCGGGCTGTATGGGGATGTTCAGTCTGGAGAGACATGAGGATGAAGACGACGAGCTAACCAAGTCAAAGGCGTGGCCGCATTTCTTGTACGCATTCTGCACTCTGTGCAGGATGTGGATCATCAGGGTATAAGACAATCATGGATGGAGAATCGTCTAACCTTCTCCAGCGGCACATATCGAAGGATATCGCAGAGGGGATTTTTTAAGGTGAGGGGTGGAATTAACTGACTCTCCACTTGATTTTAAAGGCTGGAGAGAGGCTGAAGAAAATTTGAGACAAGTCAGATCATCGCGATATCCCTGTACGTCGTCGATTGGGTATTGGTCGCTTAGTTTGGCTTTGGAGTATCGCTGAATCCATTTGGCCACAATGTGCACAGCATGGTGCACGAGGAATCCGCCCGGTGTTCCTCGGGCAGAGCTATTTTCGAGCAGCCCAGCGATGGGAGCCTGAGGAACGTTTTGTATTGTACATTTAAGGTATAGAGAACCAAATCTTCATTGGGGATTCCGTCAAAAAGCTAAAACTAAAAGAGCCAAAACAGTCTCCCTTGTGGTTAACCCCGACGAAGACGACCCCAGCGAAGGGCTGGCGACAGCGAGGCGATCGAACCACCAAATGTCGTGTCTACAACCTCGCGGTCGGGACGGAATATCGGTGGTTATATCGTTACACTACCTTACGGTCAGTCTCCACTAATTGATGGCTTCTGACATTCCAAGATCGTATCCCAGTGCGGAGCGGAACCAAATTCCAGGCCGCCAGGTGCTATGCTTTGCTGATGCGGCAAGCCCGGGCCTCGAGGTATCTCGCTTATCTTGGACAGGACCAGGTGAACGGTAATTATTGCAGTTGGTCATATTCACTCCGAAAACGCGGTTAATCTTTGAAAATCTCAGTTTCTCAAGAAAAATATGCGCCGTTTATCGAAGTTTGATCTATCTATTTGATGAGCCATAGTCCTGGGTTCTGTTTTCTCGAATCTCTCCGCAGCTTTGAGACGCCGCTAACGCGATTACAAGTTTGCACACCCATAGCATTTCGCTAGATTAACCTCCGAAAGCAAAATTGCGTAAACTTAACTGCAGCTGATTTCCAATAGGGAAAGGTTATCGTAAACCTTATCGCACATCCAGAGTACATTTAGTGACACAAGGGATGCGTCAGACAGCAGGGAACGCGATCATCCGGCAAACATTCCGACAAGATACTGGCTGACACCTTCTGGCGTAAGACTACCGACGTCGGAGAACACTAGCGTAATGAGATCAGGCCTGCGTGGGATCAGAAAGGGCACGCGTTGGAGAAGTTGGCCATATCACCTTGTGTAATCCACGTCCGGATGGCACGCAATCTGGTCGTGCGTCATAGCCCTTGGAAATTCCGGCGATGAATTATTTTCATCAGTCGTTCCAATCGATAAGTTCTTGTTTTGAACTGGGGGCCGGGTTGAGGAAGGGGCTGGCAAAGGAAATGCGAGGATGCTTGGATTGTGAGTCGGGAGATCGTATTGAGATAGTGGAAATAATCGATGGAACTTGTAGCTAAGATGGCGGCGGCGTCAGCACGAGTGGAAGTGAGAATCGCGTCCCGAACCTTTCTGCGAGCGCGTAAAACGGAATATTTGCAGCCTTTGCGATGATGGCTATTTGATTGCTTCCGACGGCATTGATCAGGCCTCCACTTTCGACGACTGCTTCAGAGCCAACTAGAACGAAATCGACCTTGTCCATGACATATGATACGGCCGAGTCAAGCACGATGGTGCAAGGGATGCCGACTGCAGTCAGTTCATCATAGGTTCGGAGACTGGAACGCCGGGTGAGTGATTATGCAAAGGGCCGATAGGGTAGGGAGAAGAACTAACCCAAGGGCACGAGGTCTTGCTTCTGTAACATAGACCGAAATGCGTTTCTTCTCGTGGGCACGGAGGAGGGTTTTGATGACGACTCTCGAGTAGGAGTGAGTGAGGATCTTGCGGACGAGGTGAGCGCGGGGGGTGGATATAAACACGCAGGAACCGCACGATCGAATCGTCCTTGATGAATCCGAGGGCGAGATCAGCTATTTTATCACGATAAGTAAGGGCCTCTGAGGCGTATTTCCGGCCTTGCTTGACGAGCTCTGTTTTGAGATCGGAGAAACTCTTTTGGGGTAATGTAAGAAAATGGGCGAGCGGATTCGGAGGGAGCGTACTCACGTCTGAATCGTGAGGAAACAGGGTGACGAAGGCAACGAAGAGCTCGCAACCAGCGTTGAGGCTGATGGGGTTAGGTGAACGGTCGCTCAAGACCTTGGCGCCGTCATTGAGGGCCTTTACGAGCTCGAACATGGTTCCGGCTGGGAGACGGGGTCATTTCTGAGGGGGGAGAGGGTGCGGGGGAGAGGCCCATACCATCTGACCGCTCGACGAGCTCAGTGAGGGCCAAGATCGCGGCGAGGGGGGTAGAGATCTGTGGTACGGGTGAGAAGAGAAGAAGAAGAAGAAGAGAACTAACCTGTTCGTTGGCGAGGATGGACTGGTAGGTGGCCCATATGTC
Organism: Leccinum variicolor; assembly: GCA_038091415.1. Taxonomy (NCBI): domain Eukaryota; kingdom Fungi; phylum Basidiomycota; class Agaricomycetes; order Boletales; family Boletaceae; genus Leccinum; species Leccinum variicolor. Next base: position 439 of record JBBPOK010000199.1, on the reverse strand, counting down.
CAAGCTGGTGGTAGTAGTCATTATCGATATGATGATAACCGAGCTGTGACCGTGACATTGAGCTAAGCCACGTGGCTGTGTGATCCCGAATTGTCGGCGTTGTCAAGACAAGAATTTGCGCTGATCTGGGCCTTGTGTTGGCGGGATTTTGATCCCAAAGTGGGGATATTTATCCGAAAGTGGGCAGATTGTGTCATAAGTTGTCTTGTCGTCGAAACACGTTGCACGTCCGGCGCGGGGCGGAAATGGCCATTTATCTTGGTCGGGATCGCACCGCACCCGCCAATTATAGTGGTCTGACCCACGCCCGCCTCATCCTTCAAAAGGGCCCTTCCTCGCTCTCTTCCCTCTCTCCCTCCTCCTTGCCCCCCCCCCCCCCCCCCCCCCCCCCCCGCGGGGGGGGTGTGTAACCCCCGGGGAAAGGGCGGGCCCCCGCGCC
>JBBPOK010000198.1:0-50401 GCA_038091415.1 Leccinum variicolor | reverse complement strand
ATTTAAGCGCTCTGAGGTCGGTGGAGGGTTCAGCTCATGTCCCACGGAGGTTCACACTGGGTTTGTCAGCCATATGCCGAAAAACGGTTGTACAGCCTTCAACACATTTGGCCGTGTACACTGACAATCTGAGAACTTTGAAAAAACGCACCGTTCCTTTTGATCATGGCAGTATGAGATATCATAATTATCGGTTTCGGAAGCCTCGGAATGTACTAAGTTACGAGAGCCGCTCAGCTGAGATGGGCGGTCGGGTGACACGTGCGATACGTTGATTCGTTTCGAGTGAGCGAGGCCAAGGTCTATCTCCAATTTTCTATTTCCCTGGTGCCACACTGTATTTTGTGATGGAACTCAAATTGGCGATTGATGGAGTTTGAAATCCATCAGTGAACGTTTCGTATCATCTTTCTCCTGCTCGTTTCGGGTTGCTGTCAGATGTCTGTGGCCAAATTGGGGTCTATTTTGTACATAATTGTCGACTTCTATCACTGGCAAGTATGCACGCCTCTGCGAACCTGAATTCAGTCCCAGGCTTTCGTTCAACCGACCTCTAGTACCAGCTCAGGAATGCGGCCTGGCCAACCCGATCCCAGTGATCACTCCGACCCCAGCTCGATGGAGTCGACGGACAACTCTGTTGCAATACCTGACTTTGCACGCGCATGGGAATCATTAGCCCAAGTAGCGTCTTCTGTTCGGCGCCCATCCACGCTTTGCGATTCACATTCCTACCACGAGGCCATCGAAATCGAGGCGATTTTTGAACTCGACGAACGGATGCAGGATGGCTCGATAGAGACCATCTTGGTCATTCCACTCGGTTGCAAACTGTGCAAGTCGCGGAAACAGATTTGCTCCCGCGCACGACCAGCGTGCATGCGATGCAGGCGAGCTGAAACCGATTGTGAAGCCATTGATAAGGGCTACCAGAGGCTCCCTGGTCCCAAGATCACGAAACCGAGGAAGCAGGAAACGAAGGCGATTTGTCGCAAGAAATCGAAGGTTTCTTCCTCTGTAGCCCATGAGCTTACCAAGGGACGGCTACGACCCAGGCAGACAGTTCGCAGAGCTGCTTCTTTGCCGCAGGTTCAATCTCTGTATGCAAACTCCATATCCGAGTCGTCGTCACACACTCCTGGGTCAAAACGACGATCCTTGAGTCCGGATTCAGACTTTGCTCCGCCCCCAAAGAAAAAGCAGGACAGTTCTTTCTCGCCAACCAAAAAATTGCGTCATTACAAGGGCGCGCCATCGAAAGAAGTACCTCCCGAACGTTGTGGGGCATCGGAAGCGGGTCCTTCGATGCAGCAGCCATCGACGGTAGCATCGTCCGGCGAGCGCAGCGTCCTGGGATGGACGTTTGTGAAAAGCCCGCGTGTACGAGGTAAAAAATCTTGTCTAGGGCAAGAGTGTCTTCCCTCTATGCCAACGAGCGCTTGCATTCCGCGAGTCTGGACCAATGTGAGGCTGATGCAGACCATGTCTCAAGCGTACGAGACTGATATTATTGACTGTAGTCGTTGGCCGGGCTTCTGGTCGCCTTCCCCGAACTCGCGAAATCTCCCGCCGGCTTTTCTTTGATACAACCAGGAACCCCCTTACTCCTACTCGGTGCTAATGATGACCGAGGCTACTGGATAAACCCTACTACTCTATCTATCAACTTGTGAGCACTCTTCCTCTCCTTCGTCTACCGTTCGCAAATCAGTGGCATGTTTGTCCAAGGTCATGGGATTTTGCTTGTTACCAATCTGAGCTCGAGCCCGTTGTTGAATCAATTGCTGGGGTTTCTACCCGATTTCATTCCAGTGAACCTGTCTTACATCCTTCAGAAAGTACTTTCGTTGGAGAGGTAGAATTCTTTAAGTTCGCACGCAGTCCCTCAGTTAACATAATAATTATCTAGGGTTTGCAACCTTCGTATTCGTCACTTGAAACTGAAGTATTGGAAACGGATATACCAATGTCTCCTCTCACTCCAACGTCCAGCATGGAAATGTCACTCAGTGATGACACACCGCAGCAGGAGCCTACCTACGAGTCTCGTTCTAGACCAAGGAGTCCGACCCACGATGCAGCACTAGATGACCCGGCGTCGGCAGATGACCTAATCCTTCAACATCCCTCCGATCCGCCCTTTCCTGCGGACAACCCGTCACTTTCCCGCCCACTGCTTTTAAGTATCGAAACCCTTACCAGCAATCCAGAATTACAGGTTGATCCCCAACCCCGCCTTCCCATCAACAATCCACCCGAAGTGGAAACGTTGCTAAACTCCCAAAAGTGCCGCATCCCATTACTCTTGTGGATGCCACGTGATTCTCCGCTCGTACGAAGAACCTTGCCCGCAGAGTATGCGTATTTATGCATGGGATTTTTCTTTATCTCCGACTTACGGGTGAGTTATGGATGATTCACCATGATTGATGCTGACCTGATGTTTACAGCATGCGGTGATCCAGTATAATGGCCCTTCTAGCACGGGAATCGTGCAAGGAAAGGTCTGCTGGAGTGTTACACTCCATTGGGCTCCGGGGGGCGAAGATGCACTATTTGACTGTCACCCAGCCTTCTCGTCAGATATGACGGTGGATTCTGCACCGCCTGAAAACACTAGGGATTTGCTGCATCCCTGGTGGTTTGATCCAACAGATCCGTCGTCACAGACGGACGAAACAATTCCTTACTGCCAAATAGATTTGAGGATGCAGTTTTACAGCTTCTTGCCTCTTGATCTCATCGCAGAATTTGATCCCAACGAAGCATTTCCTCGGGGGTGGTTTTGTAAATCGTGTGGTATGATTAATATTCAATTATTCTTTCGCCACCAGATATGTCAAAGTAGTGCGTGTGGAGTAGGTTTGCTCCCGTTTCTGCACTATGAACACCAATGACTGAATACTTGGCCAGTCGATGCACGAGAAACGTGTACCCCAGGGGAAAGTTGAACCCCTGACGAACTGTCGGAGTATTTATCAATCTAGTACCCTCGTTCGACCCACGGCCCATATCCCTTCCGAAGTAGATTCTCATTGGGTTATCTGGGATGATGGTATGCAGTCCTGGGTCCACAGTGTCAGAGATGGAGTATCCCTCTGTCACATATTCACCGGGAATCAGGACCACCTTCAAGAGGACGCCACTGTTTTACTCGAGAAAATCCAGGCTGAGGCATTGTTGCGCCAGGAAAATCCTTCCGGTGAGTGTCGAAGATGTCTAGATTGCCGTCTGAGATTGACGTTTTGTCCATTACAAGGCCCTTATTTTACACACACCACTAGACTCTCTCATCTGAATGACGTATCAGAAGCAAAAGTGCCGGCAGGTACACCTGATTGCGTTCGTACTGCCTACTACACACTCTGTGATCTCGTCCTGCGATATGGAGAAGTAGAAAAACCTCGGTTTGGCGAGGTCCGCCTCCAAGCTTGGATTATCTCGGGATCTAGAAAGGTTTGGCTCATCATTTTCTACGAGCTGGCCAGCCTTTCTGACCCAAACACTAGGGAGGCATGTTCCGGGCAAGTAAATACCCAGTCGTCATCCACAGCCTGGGGGCGGACGTCGTCTTGAATCTTACTCCGAGGGGAGGATACAAGGACGACGTGAAATTGGCTGTGTTAGATAAGGGAAAGGGGCGCGCAGAAGTTCCGGACCGGTCAGGAACGCCGCCGGCAGAGCCTCGTGCAGAGCCTCCACGCCCCCTAAGCTTGGATGGTGGCGACGACGCGCCGTTCATCTATGGTTCCGAGGCAAGCGAAACCCTGGTTATCACCCAGAACGTGGCCGAGGCTACTGCTGCCATGGATACCCTCGGTCAGCGTCCTAGGCTCTGCTCCGACGACGGTGTGATACCGGACTCTACCACTCCACATTTGGGTCTTGGAACAGATCTCGTCCGCCAAGAACCCGCCGAGCCGAGGCCGAAAGGTGCTCGTAAAAAGAAGAAGGATACCAAAGACAAGATTAAACCCTCTATCCCCGAGATATCTATGACGTTAGTGCATGGAGATTGTGTTGTGCTGTACGGTGACGATTTTGAGGTGAGCGTTACGCGGCGTGCGCCACAATATGTGGCTGAATTGTGATTTGGCAGTGCCAGATAGGTCGCACAGGGACCACTATTTGTTGGTTTGCAAATTTTGTTCAGCCGGCCTTTGATGCTGATAAAATTGCAGTGGTGATCGGTTTCCCGGAAGAGACAACAATTTGATGGTAATTTTACCCGAGGGTACTAATGACATGTTTAGTCTTTCCCAAAACCGTTTCATTGAACTCACAATCGAGGTCCGAGGATGATTGTAGTTAGTGAAACATGAGGCGATACGTCGTAGATAGAGCGCGCGCTAGCTGAGAGGAATCCTAAAGCAGCAATCGAGTTGTCATTAGCGGGTGAAAAAACAAACGCCCAAGTTGTGGGTAACTTGTGACTTGGACCTAAAATTCGCACATGACCATGGCTGCATTAATTTCTTCGGATACTACCAAGGAAGCACAATGGGGGCGAGGTATGCGATATCATGTGCCTGGCACGTTGCAACTTGCGCTAATGGAATGAAACTTTAGTGTTGATTTGTGGTGGAACGGATTGGTACCCGCTTCGATCGTCTCAACTATGTTCCCAGCTAACTTTGCCGGTTCTTCAGGCCGAAGCTCGGTCGAAAGGAACGTGGAGGCAAGGGTGAGGGCAATCCTGACGCGTGAGTGTTTACCTGCGAACCTCGACAACGTAGCGCCTTCACTTAACCTCTCTTGCTATGACAACCATTACAGGCCTGACCTTCTCGAACCCCACATACTGCGCTCGCTGAGCAACGTCAAGATAACGTCCATCCACACGTCGTGCTGCGCATGTTACTTCATCACGCTCGACATTGACGGCGCTGCGTGGATGTTTGGCCGAAATGCACCGTCTTCGCTGGGTGTTGCTGGCGTCGACTTCATATCTGAGAATACACCCAGACGCGTGCTCGCAACTGAACTCGGTGCGAAGGAAGGAACTAGATTCGTACACGCGGCGTGTGGAAGGGGACACGCGTTGTTGGTGGACAGCGAAGGGAACGTATGGTCGGTTGGCACGAATAACCTTGGGCAGGTGAGTCCGCTCACTCGTCGTTTCCGAGATTGACTGTGTTTATGGGTCGGTCGTTTGGCAGTGCGGTCACCCAGTGACTCCTCAAATAACGACGTTCAAATCCATAGACGGGCCATACGTGGACGGAGAGCGTCAACGCGTGGTGAAGGCTGGTGCTGGTATCACCTTCTCTATTCTGTTGACCGAAAACGGGAAAGGTAGATTTCTTCGCGTGTGGAGGGGACTGAAATCAAACTTTTTTTTTTCAAAGTTTTCTCTGTTGGAAGTGGGGAGAAGGGGCAGCTGGGTAGCGGAAGAACTGGAGAACATATCACTACTGGCAACAAGACAGCTTATGATATTGAAACGGAGCCTGGTTGCGTGGTATTGCCTTGCTTGTGGTCTCCCGCGCTGACGACTTGACCAGTACCTGTAAAGGGGTTGGACGACAAGACCATCGCCGACATTGTTTGCGGTGCCCAACACAGTGTTGCAATCGACATTCAGGGGTATGTGCTATGCTAAACTAGTTGTGACCGTCGCTAAGTGTTCTAGCAGAGTAGTGTACGTTTGGGGATATAATGGTTATTGCAGGCTGGGTCTCGGTAATCAACAGGATGCTTTGATTCCGAAAGTTGTGCCGCAGGTACGCCATAGCTGTGCTTTCCCTCAAAGAAATTTTAAACCATGTTGCTTCCCAGTTTGCTGGTCCGAATGAAATGACGATGGGATTCCAAATTGTGGCTGGACCCTCCAATACAGTTGTCGTTGACAAGCAACGTATGTACTGGATGGCCGGAAAGGTATGCCATCGGATTGTTGGATCACACTTGCAACTTCACACTTTGACAATCATGCAGTGGAAAAACAGCGGGGAAGGTAATCCTTAACAGCGCGTGTTTTGTCACATTGACTGATCCACTTTTAGGGTCGTCTGGATCGCCATATTCTTCTTTCCGTTACATTCAGGACCTCATGTGCGCTGTTTCCTGTGCAACACTTGCAGTGAACTTAGGGTATCTATCTTTTAGGGGTTGCAAAATTTTTCATGCAAGTTGTGGAGGTGTTACCCACTTTGCATTGGCTTCCGAGGAAGATGGCAGTGTCATGACAGTTGCCTATGGGCAGAATGCTGCCAACGGTATGGCATTTTGTTGCGCCTTTACGTAACTCAGGATTGATGGCTGTGCAGGCGAACTAGGCTTAGGTGTCGATGAACCAAAAAGCGCTACCAAACCAACCAGGAATCAACCTCTTGCTGGGATTCAAGTTTTCAGGTCAGTCATTTTGTTACAATGCATGTTATCCAAACAACCTTGATACGTCTTGTCTCAGCGTGGCGGCCGGTCAACATACTACGTTGTTCCTCGCCAAACCTGATGAAAAACTCTCTGACCTTCCTCGACATCCCGAAGTGGATGCACCAGATCTTTGCCTTTTATGCAACAAAGATAATGGGGACGATGACCCCGCACTAGAATGCGACAAGGTCTGAGGTTATCCGTGCACGTTACCCTTGCTCTGCTTAACCTTGCTTTGTCAAGTGCGATCACCCTTACCATCTTGGTTGCCTTGACCCTCCACTACTAACTGTCCCAGATGGTGAATGGTTCTGTCCTAAATGCACGGAAGAGATGGAAGCGCTCGCAAGTCCCTGTCCCAAATCGACCAACAAGGCTCCATCGGAATTGCCACGCGACGACAACAAAGCTGGGACGAAACGAAAGGCGCCTTCGGCATCGCAGAACGGTGAGTCGTATCGTTCTCTATTTTTCCTCCAAACTGAACCGCGCGTATTTGAATTAGCGACCAAACGCAAAAAATGATTTTGTATTTTGCAAAATCTTGCCTGTGATGGACACTCGCAATGTCAAAAGAACTTTGTATGTTCTTATTGGACCCAAGCACTGCTGTATAGTAGTGATTCCTCACTCCAAAACCTATATATTATTATTATTTCCATCACCCCTCCATAGTTCTGTTGTTTGAATGTTCAGGTTGCGAAACTTTATCTAGTATGTAACCTGATTCACTCGAACGCCAATCATGCAAAATCCTAGGGATATGAGTCAACGTGCACAGTTTGACACTGATTTTTTGATCGTAACAATGAAGCGTTCAATTTGAAATTTGAGCGATTACGCTTTTTGCTGTGTAGTTGCCGGCGGCGGTTAACTTGTCATGAACACGCGTCGACCTCTCTGGAACAAATTGAACGTTACGACTCGGTGGATCGATTCGTCCAGCCCATTTAATAGCCCGTTTTCGTGTCTTCTGATGGCCGGCTGTGTGGTTCCTTGGATCTTGGCAGTTCAGTCAATTTCGCAAACGGGCTAACCGCCGCTCTTCCGGGGTAAACGGAGCTTCCAACACGGTGCATTTCATGTTACTACGGTACATTCAATCATGTCTGCGAGCTCACTTCCCCGTGCTCTTATAAAGTCCAGGGGGTGGTTGCAAAAGAGATACCACCTTCCACGATTTCTACGAGCCACATACTACTAGCTAAGCGGGCATGCATCCGCGTCTAATGTTGAAGTTTTGGAGTGCCGCGGTCGTTCTCCTCTCCTGGGCTGCTGCTGGCAGTGCCGTGCCGCGCCAGGTGGAGCTCGTGATGACCGATGCGGTCGTGGCTCCAGACGGTTTTGACAGACGGTAAGTTCCAAACAACCTGGTTCAACTTGGAGTCCTCCGGTCCGTTTCTTACACTACTACGCTCGGCAGTGCTATTCTCGTCAATGGCCAGACTCCTGGACCCCTCATCACGGCTAACAAGGTACGGTTCCACCGCTTCGCGACGTTGTGCGTACTTATACATTTCCGCTCACTCTTTGCTCGTCAGGGTGATGCCTTGGAAATCGACGTCCGAAACCAGATTTTGGATCCCGCGCTCAACACTAGCACTTCCGTCGTAAGCTCCGTCATTTCGCCGTCGTAGAGCGTATTGATGCTCAAAGTTACCCGCAGCACTGGCACGGCATATTTCAGCACGGTACAAATGCCTTTGACGGAAGCGCGTTCGTGACTCAGTGTCCTATCGTTTCTGGCGATTCGTTCCTCTACCAGTTCAACGTGGACGAACAGGCTGGCACGTTCTGGTACCACTCTCATTACAATCTTCAGTACTGTGATGGCCTCCGTGGCCCGATTGTTATTTATGACCCCCAAGATCCATATGCTTTCATGTACGACGTTGACGACCGTGCGTTATGAGTTTATTTGTGTCCAACTTATTACCTGACCTTTTTTTCTAGAATCAACGGTAATGACACTCCATGACTGGCAAGTATATATTCCGTACAGACCCCACCGTTGTCTGACGCAGTCTAGGTATCACAAATTCGCATATGATGTGGCAGCTTCGGACAATCCATCGGGAATGTTCGTCAATGGCATGGGCCGGTATCCCGACGGCCCGAACGCGACTTTGTCCGTCACCAACGTGGAATATGGCAAGCGGTATCGCATCAGGTTGATCAACATGGCATGCAAGCCACATGTCATCTTTTCCATTGACAACCACAACTTCACTATCATCGAGGCCGATGGACAAGCGGTGCTCCCCTATGTAGTCGACACGATAGAGATTTATCCCGGGCAGCGGTACTCGTTCGTTCTGTACGCGAACCAGCCCGTGGATAACTACTGGATACGCGCGTTGCCGGGAAGCTATCCGTCCAACTTTACAAACGGCCTGAATTCGGCTATCCTCAGGTACGCTGGCGCGCCGGAGGAGGAGCCGGTGAACAGGACGTCGCCTGCCGGAATTGTGCTAGACGAGACCGAGCTGCACGCTCGCGACGACCCTGCGGTACCGGGTCTGCCATTCGCTGGAGGGGCTGACATTGCGATCAACATCCTCGGGGTTACCAGCACTACCACTCTCGCGATTACCCTGAACGGCGTCAGTTATACACCCCCCGACACGCCGACCCTCTTGCAGATTCTAAGCGGGGCGAGCGGGATCGCAGCCTTGGTCAACCAAGGCTCGGTGTACACTCTACCGTCCAACAAGGTTATTGAGTTATCCTTCCCAACAACGTTTCTCACCACGCCGGTATGCGCTTTCTCATGCGTCGTGTCTGTTCTCGGCTGATGAAGACGTTATTGTCTTAGCATCCGTTCCACTTGCATGGGGTAAGTCATTGGTATTAATGGTAATTCCTCAGCAACTTATCCCACCGCCCCAGCACGCGTTCCAAGTCATAAGGAGTGCCGGGTCAACAGAATACAACTACGTCAACCCTGTCCGCCGCGATACGGTCAACATTGGATCTGTCACCGACAACGTCACCGTGCGGTTCGTAACTGACAACACGGGGCCTTGGTTCCTCCATTGGTACGATTTTGACCTACTCCAGTCGACGAACGAACTCTGATTTTTTGTGTTTCAATTTCGTTAGTCACATCGACTGGCATTTGATGAGGTAAATACAGTCGTTTTCGAGCTGTCATAGCCGATCGTTAATCTCTTTAGGGGTATGGCGATTGTTTTTGCAGAGGATACAAACGGAACTGCGCAGAGCGATCCTGTCAACGGTAAGTCCTGTATTTACTGTATCGCCATAACTGGATTCTGATGTAGGGTTAGAGGAATGGAGAGACCTCTGTCCAAAATACAACAGCAGCCTCACCAGCTCCCTCAAGTTGCGGTGATCGGTCTGCAAGTCGCTATGATGCTGAAAAGCCAGACAAGTAAACGCTTTCGTGTGCGCTTATTTTATGTAATGAGTATAGTAGTATATAAACATAATCAGTCTATTATTATTACAACGTGAATGATCACATACGTTGGCGGCATTCTACCCATTGGTTGAACTGTCATGTCAAGTCTATGCAAAATCACAAGTTCGTGCATTGTTCAAACGTTCACCCGTGCACCCGTGCCGTGGGGCAATCAATTACTACATCTCAATGAGAATCGTCATCGACAATCAGCGTAATTTTGCATCACCCCATTTACGAATAGAACAGATAACGTATGATGCATGTACTACTAGTATGGTATACCAGGTCCAGGACTCAGTGAGTTCTGTCAATACCACGCTAACTATTTATAAACTTCCGTGTCGCAATTGGCCCTATCTCGTTCGATCAAGTTATGCAGGAGGTGCTTACGGCCAGACGATATGCGATATGATATTATGCAGCTCATTCCTCCCATTCACACTAGATTCCCGATGCGGTTGCGGTTGAAACTGTCATCACTACTACTACTAGGGGCCAGATCGGGATGGAATGTATGTCATACTTGACATCTCTCCGAGATTGAAGTTGAAGCTTACATAGATGGAGATATCAATGCATATCGTAGGCCTGATGGTCGTAAACGATCCTGGCACACACAGCCCACCAGGCTCTCCCTCCGTACATTCGATGCCATCAATGATCAATGATATGATTCGTGATTGGCATCGATGAGCGGTGCCACAGCCCGATTTCCCAGCTCAGTCTGTCGGAGGTTTGTTCGGCACCATGACGTTGACCTTTACGGTAACATAAGTTAAACTAGTACTTTCATCCTAAAATCAAACTCTAACTAAGTACTACTCATCTATACTTACATAGAGAAAGGTTTTGTGAGGCTGGTTGGCGGGGTTGTGCTGATTGGTCCGAGTCGGGTTATAATTACTAGTTGCCTTGGCTGGGTAGTCATTGGACGATTGGAGATCAGGCTCCTACCGAAGAGTCGTCGAACATTGCTACTTGCAAGTTTGAATTCGACGACGGACATTACACCTGCTGCTAGTGGCCAGGAGGCGGTACTACCCTGGGACCTGGCACATTCAAGTCCAAGTGGCAAGGTGTTGTGATCTATTGAATGATGAGACAGTCCACTGGGGCGGGCCTCAGAACTCCGTCACGGTGGTTGTCGAATCTCGATAACAATGATGATGCCTAATAGGAATCGACGCACTTTTCGCTCAATGAACGGCAAACGCACGACTCTCCGCATTTACCAAGTTCACCGCGCCGACGCGGAACCCTCCGAACCGAGGTTTCGGAGAAACCCGACCCGTGCTTCTTGCATAATTAATGTAACGATATAAGTACTGTATTGCCTGCCCGCGGCAGAGTCTTGCAATGAGCATGCTCCGATCCTTCACCAATGCCGACGTGCCGCGACATGGCCAGATATTCACTAGCACTAGTGATCTAGTTTCAATGGTGCCTTTACTCGAGCGAAACTACAAAATCAAATCTAGTCGTTCTCGCGTCCAGGAGTCAATGAAGCAGGCAGGAAAGAAGTTGGTGAATACAGACCACGACATCTATAAGCGTGCAACGTATAGACAAGCCATCAGCACGTACATATGACCATGCGTACTCCATAGGCCGCCCTGGGCGATGGAATAAGAAAAAAAAGAATAAACGACGAAACCATGACACCCTATTATCTACGCATACACCTGCGCAACGGTGAAGACGACGCCTGCGCTCAGCAGGATGACGAATGCGATCGCACCACCAACGAATGCCATCAATTCCCAAGGGAACGACTCGGACGGGGCGCCGTGGGGGTACTGTTTCGCTTGCGCACGCTTTTCCTCTAGCTTGAATACAGCCGTCCGCTTGTCCTCGGGATCGTACGTCACGCCATTCTGCCCGAGCAAGACAAAGGAGGGGTAGTTCTGCTCGTACCACGCCTCGATCTACAAGAAATGAAGAAACACAAAGCAAAGGCGTGAGTTTCAACCCAGTGGACGAGTCCACTAAATGAGACTGACCTTGGAACACATGACAGAGATCCGGAGGAAGTTGGGGTCCTTTGGCTTGGCTTTGTGGTGAATCTTGCGTGCGAATTCCCGGAAAATGAGAGCGACGTCACGCGGATTCGTGGATCTCATGATTAACTGTGCAATGTGATACCGGTCAGTCTCGAGTGTATGAATGTAACGGCGCTGAACTCATACACGAGCAGCCTCGGCCTTTCTGATCTTCACGTTGCGTTGGAACATATTCGGATTCATGAAGCACAGGGAGAGCGTGGATATGGCCATAGCGGCAGGTATTGCGCAGAACACGAAGACGCTCTGGTTCTTGAGGAGCCTGAGGTAATCCAACGAGTCGCACGCATGACGAAGAGCATCCAAGACCATTTCGCTTTGTACCCATGTTGCGCGTTCCAGATTTTCTTTCTGGCACAACTCCGTCAGATCATTGAAGCCATATTTGCCCCAGATCTCTTTTGGCCAAAAGAAACGCTTTTCGTCGGCGTCTTCGCGGAAATCACGAGTGATATTTGTCTTCTGGAGCAAGAGACCCATCGAGTTGGCGAGTCCGAGTTCCTTGCCGAGCCATGGGGCTTCCTTACCAGAGGCTGACCAGATGGACGTGAGGCCTTCGCCCACGAGGCCTGCGACATAGTGACAATACAAGTCATACTCGGCGACGGTCGCAATATATGTCATGCCCGTGGCGGCTGCCTTGTGAGCATAATCGGCCATCCCAGTTTCCATTTTCGCACACACGTTCAGGATGATGTCGCGGTACCTATTCGCCTTCCATTAGCAAATAGGTGTTCTCGATGTTGAGAGGGACGCACTCAGGTTTGAGAAGGTTTACTTCCGCCACTACCGTATCATACTCGATCAAAAGTTGTCGGTCCTTTTCTTTGGGGCCACTTTTCGTAAAGTTCCAACCAGGTGTGACGGTCTTTTCGTGGAATGACCGTAGAATGGGCTGCTTGACCTCGTCGGGGATAGTCATGTCGTCTTCGATAGTATCTAGTCCACGGAGCACGAGGTAATAAATGCAAATCTGCCATACGAACACGTTAACGAGAGCAGAACACGGATAAACCACGCCCACGAAAGGGCGAGCAACTAGGTACGCACTGTTCGGGCAAGGTCCCCTTCAAGTTCTTTGATGACCGCGGCGAAACTTCTACTCGTCAAGTCCAGAAAATGCCAGCACCGACGCATGCTCTCCCTGTCCCATCCCGAAGTAGGATGCTCCTGTTGCGCGGTGATGTCCCGTTTCTGCTCATGAAAAACATAAAACTGGACAAGAGTCCTGAAGTCACCGGGGTGAGTGAGCAGGAGGCCCATCATAGAAGCGATTTTTCCGACAGCCATGGTTTGAAAGGAAAAGAGGACGGTGGGATGGTGGTGCAAAGAAAAGGTGCGCGACCGAGTTCGTGACCGAATAAAAGGGAAAGGCGGTGTACGCTCCGCTCGATGTACGTATCCATCATGCCACTTCGCAGGCAATCCATAAATGGTAATTAATAATGTCACGTCATTTGTCTTCAAAGCGGAGCGCGAATAACCAACGCAACATCATGGAAGACTTTGCTCGTCCACCCATACGTATCCGAGCAAACGAGTCTTCCTCGTTGTCCCTCAAAGCAGCACAGTCCAATGTGGATGCATTCTTGATCGATTTCCAAACGCGAAGTACGCCCTCGAAAGGCGGCGACACCACCATCACTGCACAGCTGGAGAAACTCAGCAAATCTCTCAAAGAGCAACGTGCTCGGGAGCGTCAGAATAGAAGAACTTGATACGCCGTGTATGCCTTGCCTTGCATTCTTGTGGTGGTTGAATCGTTAACGTGTATACAGATTAGATGTGTTAAATTTGATCGATAACCGGGCTTCTCCAGTATCTTTACGATATTCCTTCATGAACCAATCTTCAACCGATTCATCTCATGTCTGATTCAAGAACAATCTCACCCTGCTCAACGGAGCTAAATAGTAAGTAGCACAGACCTTCTGCACAGTAGTTAAAAAAATGACATTTCTGCGAGCCAAGGAAGGATATTCGTCAATGACCTATCCTGACGTCCGTTGGCTTGACAGCAAGGGTGACACCGGTGGCATGGCACGGCAGACATTTCGCGACGGGCCATTAAACTTTTTGGTTTCTTTGGTACTTAGTCCCTTCTCAAAAGTTGTGCCCGCGCAAGCAATTCGTCAGATGCTGATTCAAATGAAGACGCTTATTGTTTGGTCACCGCCACGTCTTCGGCTGGCGGACAGCGATTACCCATCATCTTCCCCCAACTCTGCAAATCAGCATTTCAAACCCCACTTGTCACCTCGTCGATGTCAAGGAGGAGCGTGAGCTGAGAGGCTGACAGGGGAGGTTACCCGTCGGAACTGCTAGCAATCGGTGGCGTACGTCATGTGCTGGATCAAACTTTCTCGATCACATCTTAAGTTCAGGCTGTGCCTTTCGACGGCACAACCCATGTTGTGTGGGTCATAGGGCTCGACACCTCGACACCGTTTGAAAAAAAAAATGCATACAACGGGTCTGCCAAAGCAAAGTACTGAGGCTTTGATCCCAGGGCAAATCATGATTAGGCTGTTTTGGTGACGCAGAAGGTGAACGAGCTGAGGCAACCTCATCCAGACGACGCAGGTTGGGCACCGCCACCGGGTCAATTCAGCGTTGGTACTAGTACTCGAAGAAGACGTTCCAACGTTCAACGTTCAACGACAAGCACGATTTGGCAAATCAAAGTTGGTGCAATCGGCATGCATCAAAAGCTCAACAGGCTGGTTCGGTGGTTTCCAATTTGTTCAGTCCCACGTGCCGTTGCCAAATGACTGAAACACTCACCCAAAGACTTTGTGCTTCCGGGCCTCCTGCTTACGCGCACTTCCCTGAGCGACTTTTGAGAAGGTTCGTCCATTTTCAGTGTTCACTTATTCCGCTGCTAGCTGAAACGAAATATCACGTATCGCCGCACAAAGCACCCCACCTCGGGTTGGGACGCACGCGGCATGCGCCATGAAAAGAAGACGAATGAATTCATGCACACAACTACTCGAAGAACGACCACCCACCAATGTACTTCTACTCACCGTTCATGCAAGTCTTGACCCCTCGACTCTGACCGCGGCGAAGCTTCTAGTAGTACTTGTCCTGTCCAGAACAGCCATGTTCGTACAGTATATTTTCATATAGTCTCGCCCTCCGGAGTATGTTATCGAGGGCAACATTACGATTCCCAACGCGGGAGTCGGCAGAATCTCGGTGATAGGCCCCGCCGTATCTATCGTATGTATAACGAACATCACGTCACCTGACGGTCACTATAGGACGAGCGCGCCTGTTGCAATCAGAATCATCAGATAATAGTGGAATCCTGGTTCGGATTTCCGTGGTGTCGGTGTTTGTCACCGGAGCTTGGGTAAACTGGAATCGGAACTTTCTCCCGGGCCATTATGTATGGTATGTATATGAAGTCTTTTCGAGGCTCATGAATAGATTCTAAAAATGCTCGGGATGTCAAACATCGCATCTTGTTGCATTGAATGGCCTAGCCTTGTAGGGACATCGCCTGGTCCCCGATTCAACCATCGGTCAGAAGACCGCTTGGATGATTGGGAAGTCTCGAAGAATCATAAATACAAGAAATTCCTCAGGCCCGTGGACCAACCAAGTGTCCGCCACCTCCTCGCGCATCGCGCATCAGACATCCTGATCTTATTAGGGCATGTGCATGTTCTTGCCTCACGCGATCCGGTTACCGGTCCTGTCTCGTTGTCTCGGACTTCTCTCTCTCTCCGTGGTGTGACACGCCCTGACATCATGGAAACTGATGATACCCATATCGACCATGCATGCACAGGTTCCGACAAACCAATGAAAACTGCGGTAATCTCAAACATGAATGTCTCGCTTTACACAAGCTCCCCTTCATGTCCACTCCAACAGTCGAGTACCGTCAATTAGGTGGATCTGGCCTTCGAGTATCCGTCCCCATTGTAAGCCATATGCATACGTCTTGGTATGACTTCTTTGCGCAGGCTGACGAAACGCGACATTCAAACAGCTAGGATCAATGAACTTCGGTTCACCGAAATGGATCGTGCGTGTACCCCTTGCTTCGACTTCTCGCAAGGTTGTAATTTGATGGCGTGGTTGCTCTCGTTCAGCCGTGGGTCTTGGATGGAGAACCGTCTCTCGCGATCATAAAAGCCGCATGGGACCTCGGTATCAACACGATCGATACCGCAAACGTCTACTCCAACGGAGAGTCTGAGCGTCTCATAGCGAAATTTATGAAAAAGGTACATCTTCCAGTCGTTACCACGGCAAGATTCCTTACCGTATTACTTCGCTACCCCCTCCGCCTTGGCCAGCATCATATCCCGCGTAATCAGATCGTCATTGCGTCAAAGTGCTTCCGTCTGGTCCCCGATGATGTGAGTATAAACACTATGTTTACACCCGGCCTCGACAAACTGCCGCAATACATCAACCAAGGCGGACTTTCCCGTGCGGCAATATTCAACGCGGTCGAGGCTTCGCTCGCGCGCCTGGAGACGCCATACATCGATCTGTGGCAGATTCACCGATACGACCCCGATGTCCCCGCTGAGGAGACAATGAAAGCGCTCCACGACCTGGTTGAGAGCGGCAAGGTGCGGTACATCGGCGCGTGCTCGATGCGGTGCTGGCAATTCGCACACCTCAACGAGGTGGCAAGCAAGAACGGCTGGACCAAGTTCGTTAGCATGCAAGACGAGTACTCGTTGCTTTACCGCGAGGAGGTGAGGGTCACCCTTCATGAGCGATCGTTTGTCTTGCCTTTTGGTCACTTTTCTGATCTCAAGTTGGCAGGAACGCGAAATGTTGGCTTACTGCAAATTCAATGGGATTGGCGTCATCTCTTGGGCGACTCTTGCTGAGGGAGACCTCGCTCGTCCGCTCGGCACGGAGTCTGCTCGACTCAACTGGACCAAATGCCAGAGCTGGAAGATGAAGTATTCAGAGGCTGACAAGGCCATCATCAATCGCGTTGAGGAACTCGCGAAGAGCAAAGGCGTCAAAATGGCACAGATCGCGCTGACCTGGGTCGGTTCAAAGGTGACGAGCCCCATCGTGGGCATCAGCTCTATTCAGAGGCTGGAGGAGAGCATCGTGACTGGCATTGTGTTGACACCAGATGAAGTAGCCTATCTCGAAGCACCGTGCGTGTTCCTGTGTTTACGATGTGCCGTGATCACTTACCGCGGTTGGCAATAGATACGTACCACTTCCTATTCGTCGCCACGATTGAACCGCAGGTCTCCAGATCCGCGAGATAAATGTTCTCAAGTGCCAAGGTTTCTTACCTTGCCTTTGTGATATCAATTGATTGATAACCGATTCAAGATCACTAAGTTAGAGTTGAGTAAGTTAGAGTATTTCTTTCAGCGGACGCGGCTGCGTGCCATTCTTGGTAACACGTAATCTTCCATTGTGTATCGGTCGTCATTGGGCTGAGGAGGGTTACGAACAAACGTATTGAATTCGGGTTGACTAGAACTTAATGAACGTTGTTACTTATGTAAACAATTATTTACAAGCTTCTTTCCACGGTCCTTTGATCAAAGGATCCGATGCATCGCATATCTATCCTATCGATATTATCAGTCCTGATCTCGATCGCAGCGTACTCGATGGCAAGCCTCATCTTGTTCGACGAATGGATTTCTCTCCAGAAAGTTTTTTCAGTCGAACGCAACAAGCCAGCGGGTTTGCCTTCGCAGAACCCGACGCGCTCATTTTGGACCGATTCCTCTCCGGATGCTAATCCGCTCGCCCGCGAGGGTAGCACGGGAGCACTAACCACCGACGCGGACGTATGCATCATTGGCTCGGGCATCACAGGCGTCGGCGTGGCGTACCACCTCTCCGAAGCGATCGCGGCGAACACGGTGCAGCTCGAGGCACCACTCAAGGTGGTCATTCTCGAGGCAAGAGACTTTTGTGCGTATGTACTTCGTTCTCTCTGAGTCGACCGCTGGGTATGATGTGAAGCTTATGACGTCTCTCCTTCGATTTCAGGTGCAGGGGCGACCGGTGAGGCGACTCGTCCATCTCGACCGACTGAAAAGCCTCTCACGGATTCACACACGTTCCAGGTCGGAATGGCGGCCACCTTACTCCCGCCGCCTTTTGGAAATTTCATGCACGCACTGCCAAGTACGGTACTGAGGAAGCGAAGCGATCGTACGCCGTCGAAGCCCACACCGCGTCGTCGCTCGTACGCATCATCCAAGATCACGGATGGGCGGACGACGTCGATCTCGTGGATGGCGGTCACGTCGACCTATTGTTCACGGACGAGAAAGAGGAGGAGATGCGCCATGATCTCAAGGCAGCAGAGATCGCGGGTTGGCCTTTAGAGGGTATCGTTAAGTTGAGCAAGGAACAAGTCGAAGCTGTGAGCGTTTAGCATTATGGGTCGATTGATTCACATTCAAATGGGTTTCTCCTCCCGTCACTACTCGTGCAAATCTCAGACGTTCGGTGCGCATCAACCTGCGGTGAAGATTCCAGGTCACAACCTCTGGCCGCTCAAGCTTGTCACGAAACTGTACCAACAGGCCAAATCAGTGGGCTCGCACTTTGATCTGGTACTGCACACTCACACCCCCGTCACGGCGATCGAGTCTGCAGGCGGGATGACGAATGCTACGCGCGCATACACGCTATCGACTCCAAGAGGCACCATCGCCTGTAGCCGCGTCGTCCATGCCACGAATGGATATGCATCCCATCTCCTCCCATTCTTAGCCGGCATGCAAGGAATTGTGCCTGTCCGTGGACAGGTCATCGCGACGCGCGCTTCTGTCGGTGAGGACGAGATTAAGACGAACGGTTGGTCTGAGAAAGGCGGCGAGGTATCGAATTTCCTTTTATCTAGCCTCTGCCTTTATTTTACTTATTTTAACCTCTCGATTTTTTGCCTATTACTAACGTCTGTCTGCATTTCTTGTCTGTAGCATTCTGAATACTGGTTCCCGCGTCCGGTCGAGACGGAGACGGAGAAGCCTCTGATTATCCTCGGCGGAGGACGTGAAGCTGCTCTCCCTGCCTTGGAAGCGTACGTCGACGACGATACGACATGTCACCCTAGCGTTGGGGAAGCCCTCAGGGCGTTTTTGCCAAGGGTGTTCAAAGGCAAGTTTGAACCAGGGCAAGAGCCCGAGATGGAATGGGTGCGTATATGCGTTACCTTTTGTGGTTTCGTCGTGATCTGATCATGATCATGCTGTTTACAGACCGGCATCATGGGTTACACTGCGATCGGGGAGCCATTTGTAAGTGTGAACCATCCGCTTTCATCCCACTCGTACGATCCGTGGTTGCTAACCTGTCGATTGCCTGTTGGTCGGGTGTATGACGCTCGTAGGTCGGACCCATCGATAGATTGCCCGCTGTACGAGGAAACGATGTTGCTGATGCACAAAAATATGCTGGCCAGTACATCGCTGCAGGATATTCGGGACACGGGATGCCACGCGCGTTCGCATGGTAAGCAACCGTTTCCCTCTCTTTCTTATCGTGTGCTCTTCGAACGTACTTGATGACCTACTTCAATCCGCATTCCCCTTTTCCGTTCACTATTTTCTCTCTCTAGCGGCGAGGTGGTCGCACAAATGATCGTAGCAGAACTGGTCGGTAAAGAGTGGATACAGCCGGAGTGGCTTCCGACACGGTATCTCACTTGGATGGAGCGCGAGACGGAGACGGTGCTGCCAAACTAGAGTGCTGACGTTCACACATTGACTATATGGTGCCGCCTCCCTATCAACGAGATTCATTCGTCTCTTGGCACGGGCCGTGTTAAAATAAATAGCACAAGGAACTGCAAGCTGCGATTAAACGAAATGTAGCAGTAAAACACATTCAACTAGAAGGGTCACGACAACTCCCCTATCCTTCCGCTCGGCCCTGGTCCTTGTCGCCGTGTTCGATCGGGTAACCCGAGGTTGTATCAGGTGCGTGAGTAAGCGGAAGTCCTCTCATGAATAAGGACGCGAGGGCTCCGACAGCGCAGACCGCCAACAAGACCTGCCACAAGACCGCCAGACTGCGTGCGAACGCGGCTTGGACTTCGGACCTGAGGTGTGGAGGAAGCCCCGCGAGCTCAGGAATGAGCGCGTAGGGACTTATGGTGACGCTAGTTGAGCCAAATTGACTGCTGCCGCTGAACGACGCGGGAAGCATCTTTGAGAGCTCGTTTTGGAGGACGGTGCTCCCGATCGTGACGCCCCAGACCTAATAGATGGATAGATGTCATCATCCACCACAAAGCACGCAGCCCAGAACGGAGGTCGGAACTCACGCTGGCAAACGAACGGAGGAACCACATCCACGCAAGCGCCGGTGCGTTTTGCGCGGCAGACAGGGGTGCTTGGATGGGGTACATGGTCGTCGCGTAGAGCGACCTAAATGCAAAATGAAACGGGGGGAACCTCGTCAGCATTTCTTCGGACTCGAGCAAGTCCATGACGGGATAGACGTACCCCGTACCGAGACCAAGCAAAACCAAGTACCCCACTGACGCCGCGATCCCCGTTCCGACCATATCCGATGCCGAGTCTGTCGTGAGGGCGCTCAACAGACCCATGGCGATGAGCACGACCGCCCAGGCAGCCCACATCTGGGGCCTGTATCGACCTGTCGCTTTCACCGATAGACCGACGAGAATGGCCGCTGGCGCGAATGCGCAGAGGCCGAGAGTGTAGACCCCGGATACGACGGGCGAAACGCCCTTGCAGGCTTGAAAGTAGACCGGGAAGAAGTCTGTGGGTATGTTGGGTGGGGCTGGATGGCGACGATGTTCAAAAGATTGACTTACAGATGACGGCAGACATGTTGAGTGCGATGCAGAACGTCTGAATATATCTGACGGGGACAGAGCTGGAGTGAAAAAAATAACGTATCTAAAAGGGGCCACTTACCCACTAATACTGGTTGCGTTCGTCATCAGCACCATCGGCACCTAACAGATGAAGTGCGTGTCAAAGACGACACACTTATCAGACGCGAAAGGCAAGCGGAGGAATCACATACAAGCGGGTGCGTTGCAACGGTAGCCTCATAGGCGATGAAGAGAATGAGGCCGAGTAGGCCAATAATGATCGGAACGAGCACTATGGCTGAACCCCACGGAGCTGTAGTACCGCCCCATGTCAACCCGATCGTGTATGCGACAGTGCTAGCAATGACGAGAAAGTTTCCTCTATTGGAAGTGGGAAACTAGTGAGCCTTCCCAGCGCATCCTGCCATGATCAAACTCACATCCAGTCCATACGATTGAATTTGGCTCGATAACTTCCAGAGGGAGTTGGTAGATCCAAAAAGAAGATGACGGAGAGGGAAGCAATGAACGCGATGGGGAGGTTGAGGACTAGTTCTCTCAGCGTTCACTTTAACGTCGTCAAGATTGAACAAAATCATGCTCACAGAACAGCCAACGCCAGTGACCTCGTGCAGCGAGGCTCCCTCCGACTACCGGGCCCGTCGATGCGGCAATGCAGTAAACGCTAGGAAAATGTTGAGTACCGTCATCCAGGGAACATAGTACTAGGTCTCACAATCCGAATAGCCCGGTGTAGATGCCACGCTGCTGTAAGGGAACGAGATCGGCGAGGATGATGCCAGTGAGAGACTGTATGCCTCCTCCTCCCAAGCCTTGTACGGTTCGACCTGCGATGAGCATGTTCATGCTATTCGCACCACCACAGACGCCACTTCCGACTGCAAAGAGCCCTATCGCTACCAAAATGGCGGGCCGGCGTCCGAACGCTTGAGCCAGGCCACCGCTCATCGGGAGGAACGCGGTCGACGAGAGAGCGTACGCAGAACCGACCCAAACAAACTGGGAAGCTCGTAGCTCATGCGAGATGGTAGGGAGTGCCGTGGAGACGGACAACAGCTCCAGGGCGGAGAGAAAGAGGCAAACACACATTGAGACGAAGATAAGCCAGAACCTGGGGCCTTTGGTAGACGGTGCCGCCGTAGAGGCGGAGACAGACGCGTCGGCACCATGTTCCGAGCGGTCGGAAGCGCGGACACTGAGCGAGTTGCGACCGTCGCTCGAGTGCGAGGAGATAATGACCATGCCTTCTCTGTGCGCTGGAGTCGAAAAGAACGAATAGCACTACCAACGAGCAACCAAAGAGGCATCGTTAAATAGAGCCTTGGTGCCCGGCATGCCCGATATTTTGTGGAGCTAGCCATGTGAGGAGAACTTTGATGGCACGTCTGGCAAACCATCAAGGAATACTCTGCATCGATGATCAGCGAACTTGATGACACGGTGGACAGTTCTTCTCCTTGCCTCCGCGATCACCGCACCACTGGCACCCAAGAATCTTCGAAGCTGTCCAATCGTGCGGCAAGAACGGGATTTCATGCGACTGGACGCATTCAGCAATGTCCGGGCCATTCTGATCCAGCCTACAAGAAAAAGTACGTGTCTCCTTGGTCACCGTATCCGTAGCAATCAAGCCCAGTTCTGCGGTTTCGACGATAGTGTCAGTCACCTCATGATAAACGTTGAGCGACCATGCGAGTTGAAGCTCCTTTCGCCCGACTTGCTGTTACGGTTCTTTAGCGTCCTGACTCGCACGTCGACCATGCATTTGACGCCAGGCCGGCTGCTAGAAGCTCCAAATGAATGAAATCGATATTAAATGTGGCGCCGGTGGTGGGCTCGGCTGGTTGCAATTCCGAGATGTATTCGAGTTGTTCGTTCCGGCCCGGAGACGATCTCTTCAATTGTTCACGTTTCGCGTGGCAAAGAATGGGCGCTCGAAGCAACTACAGCGCACCTCCTGTTTGATCGGTTGGCCCCCACAGAGGGTTCTCTACTGACCTGCGAATCGTTGTTGCCTGACAGTTCTAGGTCAAGTCGGTCCGCTGAGACGATCCCAAACATGGCAAGTCAATTATCAACCAATAATTTGTAGATTACGGTGCACCACGGCACGCTAACGCATACACATATACTACGGACAGACGACGACTCATCAATATGCTACATTCAAAGGCGACTACACCACCTCAAATCTCGGCGCTCGTACGCGGGCAGGCGTAACAAAGGCTGGCAGATCCGCTACCGTACTACTACCATCGCTCATCCAGACGGACGATCGCGAAGTGTTCCCACTCCAGGGTGGCTTTTTGCCAGGCGGTTCTGGTTCTATCGAGAATTGGCTGATCTCGCCGAGCTCAATGAGCGAGGTGATCTGGAGTGCATCCTTCCACGGGTTTCCATCTTCATAGTCTTCGCAAGATAGCTTTTCCTGATTGATGATGAGTCTGCCAATCTGCCGTTTTCGACCCTTCGTCAGACAAATGACGCCGCGACAGAAAAAAGGCGACCTACAGAAACCCAAAGAACGCACACAAGCCCGCTGTCGGTCCGAGGGGTGAACAAGGAACGTTAATATATGATTCAGGCTTGCACGCACTAGTAGGTAATGTTCCCGCTCATGCTTGGCCGTATGACTCCGAGTGCACAGAGCGTCAGGAACAACATCACAACTGGCAAACATCAGCGAAAGAATGTCAACGTTAATGCAGACCCTCACTTGATATCGCCAACAATGATAGAGCAGAATCCCGTATCACCACCCGCCCAATGCCTTGTTGGGTCCATTTGGCTGGGAGATGGAGATACCTGGAAAATGTCATGAAGAATATTATAATATGCGTCGTCATAGTCGTCACCCTGTTCCGAATCGTGCATGCCCGCCCTCAGTATATATACATTCGCTTTCAAAAAGTCTGCTCTCACGCAAAAAAAGCATTCCCAGGTGGGGAACTCTGGATGATGCACGTGTCCGAATGTCTGACGTTGGGCAGAGAAAAGCGTGCGCTGATTACCATAGACGCTGCCTGGCCACAAGCAAACATGATCAATATTAACAAAATAATCCGACTTCGTAGGAAGAGAGCATAGACTGTTCATTGACTGGTGATCAGTCTTTGAACAACAGGCCAACTATGAGCACTTACTGCGATGCATGAAAAGTCCTTCAGCACATATGAGGAGGAACTGGACGACGACCGCCTGATAACTGAACCAAAGCCTACATCCAGCAGGTGACGTGCGGATTCCGCCGTACATCCGGAAAGTGAAGTAAACGTTGAATCTGAAAAGCATGTGCTTGCATGACAAAAAAGACAGCTAACTCGAACGTTCCACTCACATCTGACTGACCATCCCGCTGTACCTGGCAAGCATGTATAGTCGTGCGAACCAAGAATACCGAATCTTCCTAAAGTTGTATATTCGGATTCAACGAGCGCAAGCGTGTAACGTGTGGGGTGAGCTTACGGCCAAACAAATGTTACCTCGTCGCAAATGAGGCATAGAAAATCCCCCACCATGATCGTCAACAACACCGCTGCAGTAAGAATAGGTGAGAACTCGATACGTTCGATCTTTGACGAGCGAAATGCCGGCTTACAACTGAGGACGGCGACGTGGAAAGCCGGACCGCTGTCGGCAGACATGGGGGGCGCCGACGGAGATAGTCAATAAAATGAAAGACTACGGTGAATTATTCAAGGGGAGGAACAGGACGAGTTGATCGGTGGAATAGGGGAACCAGTGTTGCTCCACAACGGCTGGACAAAGCCAGCAGAGACTCAGAGACCCCAATGGTGAGGGCTAAAATTGCGCCGACCAGTCCAACCTTATCTAGCAGAGCGTCAATATTCATCCATTCAACGCTTACACTTACGGTTAGCCACAACTACGTAACATGTAAATGTGGCGCCCGAATGTGACTGGACAACTTGTTCGGCAGCGCTGCTGGTCTCTCCGTAAACAAGTCCCTCAGCCTGCCATCATGGCATATTGTATAAAGAAAAAGACGGAGTCACCTCAAGACTTCCACGGCGATGGGACCTGCTCTCGAGAAACTGAGCACGTTGTGTAGGTCCAGACCGTCCTCGGCTACGCCTATTTTGAGTTTGCACAAACAATTTTCATTGGGCCAAGACCCTTGTTCGTATTTCCAATCAGAGCCCACGCGGATAACGTCATAGGCGGCCTTTACAGAGGTCCTGATATAGATAGCCTAATGATCTGGCCCGAAGTTGGACAACTCGAGGCTTTTTAGCACAATGCATCGAGTCTCGGATCCATTTGTTGCAGTGAGACGTTTCTCCAAGCCTTGAACTCAGTGCTCAGCGCTCAGCGCCGGCAATGGCTGTTCTCGGGACTTGAAAGCTTGACAGTGGCAGGAACGTTTAGTAACAACGTTACTCAATAACGTTCAACTCCGCCGCGGAGACGAGGTGGCCCCGGCGGGGCCCAGTCAAACGAAATTTGGTTAGTTCAACCTTCCGTTCAACTCGGGTGCGAGATACACTTGATTATACATTACAATAAGTAAGTCTGACTCTCTAGAGACTCAGATCTAAGATGGGCCTGGCATGTAGTGATATCTGAATTAAATAACTTAGTCAACCCAACACTCGCTCCCCAACTTACTCTTGAATCATATCTTACCCCCCCGATGAGTCTATCATCTATAAGTTGATCAGTGTCCAGCATCATCGAAAGTTCTGTCCAAGTTCTGTCGCCATGAACTCAGGCTCTAATGACCACGCGACTCCCGCTGCTTAGCCCCCGTGCTTGATCCAGTATTCCCATCCGATCGTGCCTCCTGGACTGCCTTGCCCTTTCCCTTTCGCGACTTCGCCTTACCGCCAGCTTTATTCTTATTGTGCTGGTTCTGTCGGCTGGCGCCCCCCGCACTTCCTTCCGCCACCCCTACCTGTTCCACCGACATCTCAAGCTGCACCCGTTCCTCCTCCGCAGCCCACCATCTCAAGAAATCCGCCTCTTGCTGCCGCGCTCGCTCCTCCTCTTGAATATCCCGTAGCGATCGCTTCACCTTGGCCGTCGACGTCGTCCCCTGTATCTCTTGCAACCTCTGTATGTCCGCAAACGAAAGCGGCGTCGTCGTCGTCGGCGCGGCGATCGGTTGTACCGGAGGCACCGTCCACGCACCACCAAGCCTG
Organism: Leccinum variicolor; assembly: GCA_038091415.1. Lineage (NCBI taxonomy): Eukaryota > Fungi > Basidiomycota > Agaricomycetes > Boletales > Boletaceae > Leccinum > Leccinum variicolor. The sequence continues at coordinate 24,544 of JBBPOK010000198.1, read as the reverse complement.
AACCAAAGGCGTTCGTCACCCAACGAACGAAATCAAGACGAATACAGGCACGCACGAGGGTTTCCGCGAGCTGCCACCAACGCTCGTCGAGGGAGATCCGCTGGGCGTTTGGCGAAAGGGGATGATGACGGGACCCATGACCGGTCGCGAAGGACTGGGGCTCGCTGGCGTGGTGCCCAGGGGAGCTCGGTCAGCCGTGCTCATACGGCTTGGGACCGGTCCCACTGGAAGAGGCTCAGGTTTGGAGGTCATCGTAAGGTCCGACGGCGTACGACGGGGCGTCGGTGGAGTGTCGGATCGCCAGCGTTCACGTGTTAGCCCTTGCTGTCGCGACGGACTCGCACCCGGAGTAACCTGAGCATTCATGGACGCGCTCGCATAGGGGCTGGAACGGCCATCAAGCGTTCGTGCATGCACCTGCCTCTGACCGCTCTCCGCCTCTGCCATGATTGCCTTAAGGTCCGTGCTACACGAATATAAGATAAAAACCAATATATAGGCGTATACACTGCTCACCGAGGCGCCGCGGGACTCTTCCTCCAACCCGGTTTCACAGGAGGCCCACCGGTCACCGAAAACAGCGTTTCCTCACTCCCGCTTGCCTGCAGCGTCTTCGGTTTGAGTGACGGCTCCCCGTCCGCATCGTCCATTGCGAAAATCTCATCTCCTGGACTCGCTGACGGCGAATATGAATACAACCTTAGTTGTTGTCGTCCCCCTGCCCCCGGTTTCTTGGTCGAACCAGGCGGCGACATCCTGGGAGAGTCTTTCCCAGACCAGAGTTTTTGGTCGGGGACTAGGGGACCGGGAATGTCCTGCAAGGCGAGCCACTCTTTGTACTTCTCCAGCGCTGCGCGTCCCAGCGTCTCGGAGCGAGACACGGGAAGCTGGGCAGCCTGCTCTGATCGTGTGTGTTCCGACATCTTGCGCACTACGCGCGTATCGAGGTCGTCGAGGATCCTCGACTCGAGTAGCATCTCCATGTTGGCGGCCATGTAACTTTGGATGCGATCCGCCAGGTCTGTCGCGTTGAAGTGGATCGCCTCCGTGAGTAGGTAGCATGCGTTGTAAACGTTCAGATATTTAAGTACAATACGAGAACATAAGAGGACCAGCCGGGTCAGGATTAGTTCGTTCTGGTCGAATGAATGAATAACGTTGAAGTAATATAGACAGAAGCGAACGGCCTCACCGCAACAGATATCACAAGGAACATGAACTCGAGTAATTCGTCGACATTGTGCAGGAATTCTGCAAAAAATCAGCCGAGGCGTTACGAAATCGACAGTACGACTTACCGAGCGTCTCAAACCACGTCTCGTCGCCAAAACAGACAAACGCCAGTACGAACTGCATGACTCGCCACTCGAAGTGTCCCATCTGGACGTCGATGACTCCCGCATCATCCTCCCTCTGAAAGGTCCACTCGGGATCGTCAAAGAAGGCAGCAAAGAACCCAGATCGTGCGCGCAGTACGGTAGAGTGGGCGTACACAACCTCGTCTGCGAGGTGCAGTGCGACGTCGGGCGCCAGGGGGTCTTGACGCACGTCTCGCCGCGGCAGCGGCGGTAAACCCAGGAGTTGCTGGTCCTGCGCCTGGTCGAAGAGCCACTGAAAGTCACTACCGGCGGACGGTTTCACGACGCGCTTCCCGACGTATTGTAACGCCGAGGTGAGGTGCGGGAGGTGTAGCAAACCAGCTAGGGCACCGAGGTCCGCCTTTACCTGCGTGGTCGAAGAGCCCAGGCTCGATAACTGCGCCTCGAAGAGTGATCCGATCCGGCGATCCCATACCGCCAGGACCTCGTCAGTATACAGGTAGTGGAGGAGAATGAGCAAAGAAAGTGGGGTGATTCCTGTAAAGCGGAGCGCCGAGGGAGCCGATGATCCGTCAGACTCGAACGCGAGGGAAACCTTCACAGCTTTGTCCGAAAAGGCAGCACCAGCACCAAGCACCTCACGAAGAGGCACGCAACGGGCAGCGAGGACGACACGGTGCGCAGGTATTTCAAAATTCGAGTCGACCCACACGACGAGGTCTGCGCCGTGCTTGTTGTCCATATCGGGCGATGACCCGGCTCCGTGGCTCAATCGATCACGGAGAACGGCCATCAGCTTGGCCGCTTTGCTAATGTCATCCAGAATTGACGAGTCTTCTAGGTCGTCATCGGCATCCACGTTCGCGGCGTCCAACGCCAAGATCACGTCTTGGCCTGCCAAAACGTTAGATAAATAGGGCACTATGGTAGCCATGTCCGCCGCAAAGTGCCTCCCGGTCACACTGATCGGGGGTGGCTTGTAGTCCACTCGAAGTGCGCCAAAGGCGCCCGTGCTATTGGCACACACCGCAACGACTCGTTGTGCATGCGCAACGCGGTGAAACTTGAATGCCTTTGTTCCGCTGGTGGTTGTGTTACCCTTGAGGTTCCGGGAACGAATGTAAACGTGTCCGGACTGGGTACATATAATGACAGCGCCGTCGCCACCGATATCCACGTCCTTATCACGCACGACGTCGTTGTCAACAAAACAGACGATGGCATCAGATGTAAAAGACGCACCCGCACGCTGCTAAATTGCCGCCTCAACGCCCACAAGCGTTGGGGTTTCACCTGGCCTCTCGCACCAGCGTGAGCCCTAGGGCCGCCGCCTTCCCCTTCGCTGGAAGTCGGGAGTGAGGATGTGAATACCTCGCCATTCAATGATAATGCTGCGAAGACATCGTCGCAGCAAACAATCTTCGTGATCGCAGAACCACGGACGGCCTGAGGTGGGCGGTAGACCGTCGAAATGTCGGACGGAAAGGCGTGCGCAGGGAAACTTGAACCTAAATCAGCATGTAGCCTTGCCATGGGTCGTAGGCGTACTTGATCTTCGTAACCCCATCGTTCCACACGCATACAACCTCCCCAGTCGTGAAAAGGCATATCATCGCCGTGGCCTAGTTAAGCGTCAGTTCATTGCACACGACTGCGGGATCAATCGAAGAACTGACCGACATCGCGATGCCCCGGATTGGCTGCGTAATAATTGATGCCTTGCGCGGGAGGATTTGGATGGGGCTCGCTGTCATACTATATCCTGGAGGATCCCTTGTAAAAATGCGCAGCATACACGAATGTAAACGTACCCAGTTGCCCACCGTTCGTGCCCCACGTCCACACGTCACTGTCCGACCAACAGGCGCTTGCGGTCTTGCAAGCGGCGATGCCCTTGAGGAACTCCTTCTTCAAATGGCCGATCTTGCGCGGTGTGGTCTGGATCGACTCGTCCGCCGAACCTCCTTGGCCCGACTCGACGACGTATCCGAGCTGCGCAAAACGATTCAGTCCCCAGCTTATCACTTCCCCCGCGCTCGTCAAGGCGAGAGTGTGATCCTGTCCGAGGGCGACCGACACGATTGAATTCGACGAAAGGGCGAAGGGCGTCGGCGTATACAGCGTGTGGGACAAGGGCCCAAGGCTGAAAAGGAACCACGAGGATCAGGGACTATATGCCAAATAGATACATAGATGCTTACCGTCCACCGCTCCCGAAGCCGCATAGCCGAACGTTGTCGCGCGGTTCATCCGTAAGAATAACTGTCCACACGTTTTTAAGAAAACAAAAGTCCCAAAGGACAGGTCGCACCTCGTACCTGTGTGCAGCTTGGACATGCGGACATCTCGGACCTTGACGGGACGGAATCGTTCTTCCAGCGTACGATTCGCAGGAAGGGGCGTATCTTTCTTGGGAATGACAACATGGTCCGGATGCGTTCGGTCGTTACTGTCACCGAGACCCAGAGCGGCATTTCTGATTGGTAACGTGGGTGCGTCCGAGTCAGAGACGAGAATGCCCTACTCGCGAAAAGGAACTCACCGGTTGGCACCCCACGTGAGCAATTCAGCATGGCCGTCGTCAAGGGACGTCGGATTTGCAGTCCGGACCGTCGAATTGTAGAGATCGAACGCCGTATAACCCTCCAGGTCCTTGACGGACGTGTTGGTGTCGGTGCGTTTGAGTAATATAATCCTACACGAGCCAAGTAGGCAGGTTAGCCACGGCCGAGCGAGCAAACACTCACGCAGCCTCGATATTGCCCGCATACATCGCCCTGTGGAGCGCCGTCCAATGGTTCTCCTTGTCGGTGAGGTTGACGTTGATGGAATGGTGGGCGAGTAGCATGCGGGCATACTCCAAGCTCGCGGGCTCTGTGGAAGAGCAAGCGAGATGCAACACTGTGCGGCCGAGCTGATCGTACGCGTTCACTTCGAGCGCGGAGGCGATGTTCTTGCGCGTCCAAGACTTGCTAGCGCTGGTACTCTGACTCGCCTGTCCGGTGGTGGAGCGGTCTCGTTCGAGGAGGCGCTGGAACGCCTGTTGGTTGCGGAGGGTAAAGTAGACATGGAGGAGGGTCATACAGAGGAGGCCCACAGCGGAACCGTTTGTGTCCTATAAGCGCTTCGGAGAGTTGAGGTAGTACATAGTCGCACGTGTATCAGCGTTTTCCACGTTCGCAGATCGAGTCAGGAACACAGGGTATGTATATTTTTCAAGATGGTAACGATAAATTCAATGTCTACCCCTCCATCAACGTCTGCGCGGCTTTCTTCGCGTTGGCCTTCAAGCCCTCCACCAAAAGCTCCAGGTTACGAATTTTTTGTCTGGCTTCGCGCAGCTCCCCACTGAGGCGATCCACTTCCACTTCTAGCCCAGAGTTTCCCTAAAGACAGTCAATTTCGATCATCAACGTTCAGACGACAAGGACGCACGTTGTCCCCGGGAGAGTCCGCAATCGGCGTACTGACAGGCAGCGAATCGGCACGCACAGGTGTCGTCGTCGATTTCGTCACAGCAGGGGTGTACGTCGGTTGAGCCAACGGAGCCAGAGCCGGAGCCGGAGCCAGTACTGGAGCAGGGGCTGGAGGCTGGGCAGAAATTGTGGCTGAGACGGGCAGTGGTGCCTCATTGACATTGCCAGCATAAACAGCCCCGTTCTCGAGGCTAACGAGGTTGATCGGGGCCGTCTTGCCCGCAAAGAACTCTGCAGCAGTCAGAGATGGCTCCGAAGACAGTGCAGGCGGGTATATATCTGATTGGAAGGAGTCGGCCTGCGTTGAGCAAAGAGATTAGTTTGGCTAGACGGGGACTTTGAGTAATCACGATGCTCACCCGTCGAGGGACGATAAACGAAATCGGCTCTACACCACCGTTGGTAACCTTGAGTGCTCTTGCAATCTCGCATTCCGTGACTTCCAGCGCGCGTCTAGGGATGAAGCACATGCCGCGCTGAGGGTTCGACGTCGAATACTCGGAGAGCAGGTATAACGAATCGGATTCGTATTCATAATAGCGAACGTTCCCATCTCTGTCAAGAAACAAGTCAGCAGCACGCCGGATGAATGTAGGTAAAATACAGACCCCTTGCCAGCTGTCGTGGAGATACGATCAGTTAATGTCGCCCGGAAACATCGACACGCACCAAGGAATAGAATGCCATTGTCGCTCCAGAATGGCATGAGGACTCCAGCGCTCTGGTCGATCGTGAGGGTCTTGACGTTTCCAAGTCCTCCGGTTTCCCAAATGCTGAGCTGCCGATCGCTCATCTTACTGAAACCTGTGGTCGCGATGCGATCATGTTCTCCCAACCAGACCACTCGCGTGCCCTTGATGCCACCATGGCCTTCCGTGACACGGATCGGATCAGCACCGGTGCGAGGGTCGAACAGGCGGAGTTTCTTGTCTCGGCAGGTAGTGGCAAGAACGGAGCCGGTGACGTTGAATGCAACAGATTGGATGGTGTCGCCGTGACCGTTCAAGGTGGAGCGAGGGCGCGACGGATCAGCGAGATCCCATAGCTTGACGAGGTGGTCGCCGGATGCGGTCGCGAGGACGTTGGCTGCGGTTGGGTGCCACAGCACCTGACCGACCTTCTTTGAACTGACGTCGACCCTGGCGACCGGATCCAGGTCATGGGGTTCCCAAGCATCCGAGTTCCAGCCATCAAAGAGGCCATCGGGAACTTTCCAAAGGAGGGAGGTGCCATCTTCAGAGGCGGATGCGATGAGAGTGTCGTTGGCAGGCGACCATGCGGTGTCGAGAACTGCTGCGGTGTGGGTACGAGCGAGTGGGATGATATCGGGGAGCTTTGAAGGTACGTCGTGCGTACTCGCACCGAACGGCGATGGAAGTGGGAGGACGGCGAAAGCACCACCACCGGACGCAGACCAGTTGATACTGATGTAACGCTGATCTCGATGAGCCAGTGTGAGCTTGGATTAGACGACAACGTAACGTACTGCGGATGCAGCGACCAGATTGGTGTCCCAAGCGCTGGAAGAGACCTTGGCGTTATCGAAACTGTGTTCTTTCTTGGCTGATTGACCGAAGACGTGGCTGAGGGCGGATTTTGTGAAGGATGCGACCGGATCTGTGAGATTTCGACATACCGATACTTTGAAGCGCGCACGAATCTAGACATGATTGAAGGAAAGAACAAGTGGCGTTGTTACCAAATTCCCACTTTCATGCCTCGCACCATCAATTTTCTAGGGAGCGTCGCTCTGCTCGTTTCAAGCATTACAGGTCCTTCTTTGGTAGTCATTCCCTTGCTCTTTCAACAAGCAGGATGGTTCACGTCCGTCACCATTCGGTTCGACTCAGTGACAACTCTAACCATTGTCTAGTCCCACATTCACATTCGCCGCAATGGCTCTACTCTCAGGGGCAGCCGCGCTCTTCGTCGTCGAAGCAATGTCGTCCATAGAAGGAAATGAAAGGTTTCAAGCAGCCATCGAATTCACGACGATCGCTAACCTCTTTCTGGGAAAGAGGTGGCACATCGCTGTCCAGATTCTGTTGTATCTAGCAATGCAGAGCTTGGTCGTCGCTAGTCTGTTGGAGTCTTTTCAGGTGCGTCGTCTTTCGTTGTCGTTGGCCATTCTGACCCCTCGCCAGAGCATGGATGATTTCCTCATCAACGTCGCCCACAAGACGTGCGCAGTCAGCTTCAAAGAAGGTTGGGTCTGTGGTATGTGCGCGCTATTCCTCAACGCATACGTGTCCTCAACGTAAATACGTAGTCAATCAAATCTCGGCCAATGGCAACAGCGCTTTTTCTGGTTTCATTCTCGGTTCCTTTGGAACACTGGCGAGTCCCGCATCTCATCTCAGACTCGTCCGCTCACGGTTTCCCTAGATCACCCTTTCTCTCATACTTCCCCTCAGCCTCGTCCGCCTCGTAGACAACATCATATTTCAAGTCGCATCGTTCATCCTTCTCATCATCATCACCATCGTATGGATCGTCATCTTCGCCGTCAGCGGCCTCGGTACAAACACTGTCCCTGTAATTGGCCGCGATCAGTCCACCGTTGTAGGATTCGTAATGTCCAATTTCTCATTCGTTCGTTCGTTTTCTTTTTTATTTCTCGGCCCTCACGCATATTGCTGTGGCAGGTAACGACCATCCCAGCATGGGTAAACAACACGCATCCCTCCGTCAACATCCGCCTCGCAGTTTGGATCTCCATCCTTATATCATGTCTCATCTATATACCCATCGGATGGTTGGGCGGCTTGGCCCTCAATATCCCACAAAACGCGACCCTCTTGCAAGTGTTTGCGACGAATGCGGAACACGGGGCCTTGAGGACAGTCAGCCGGATCTCGAGCTATCTGTTTCCGTTAGGTGCGGCGCTCCCACACGCTTCCATGTGCACCGATCAATTCATCCTCCTTCTCAGCCGTCCTCATAACCTCAATTCCCGTTTTCACGATCGTCATTCGATACAACCTTTTGCGAGGAAACATTTGTTCCAATAAAACGGCCATCTTTTGGTCTGCCATATTCCCCTGGATAATCGCTATACCATTTCAAACTAACGTACGTTGACATCTACCTTGAAGCTGACCCTCGCTAAACGTTGTTGCAGAGCGGCATCACTATTATTCTAAACTGGGCATCGCTCATATTCACTACCCCTGCTAACCTTCTCGTCCCTTTCGTCTTGTTCGTAGTCTCAAAGAGACACCTAGCCTCCGCCGTTTTAGATGCAAACGTCTCTCTTGAGCCGTCATCGATCTCTAGGGTCGGTGTACCCGATACCCCTGTGGAGAACATCCCTGTCGTGATCATCACCGATTCGACGGATAAAGGCTGTGACAGTGCGGACGAGTCCAAGATGCTCATGTCCAGAGACTCGGGGGACAGCGCGGGCTCCGAGGATGAAGTAGAGATGATCCCAATGTCGGTCACCAATCGCGTGTCTTCGCCGTCCAAGCACCGTTACTATGGCCAGGAAGTCCTCAACGAGGGCGAGTCCTCGGCGAGCGCTAGCGGGAAGGACCGCCCCGTGCTGGCCCTCGATACAACCGGCAGCCATGGTGGCGAGGCAGTAGGAGGAAAACCTCGAAATTGGCGACGACCGTCGCTCTCTGTCTCGCTATCCCCATCCCACTCGATCAAGCATTCGTCCAACTCGGGAATGGACGAGTTTCTGTTGATCAGCCCCACCTCACCAGAGCCGCTATCGCGGTCCCGCAGCGCACGACACGTAATTGGTACGCACAGCCCGCGACCGAGCGTGAGCTCGCCGGGTGTGCCATTAACCCCCGATGCACCACCGCCGTCGTCTTCACTTTTCCCGTCCTACGCTATGCCTATTTCTATACCCACCGAACCACACCGAAGCCCGGGACTGGACACGGCAGAAAGAGATGCCGATGTGCGGATCTTCATGCCCGCTGTGGACTGTGGGGAGCCCATACCAATGACGTTCAAGGCGTTTCCCTGCCTGCGTGATACCTCACTCGTCCGGTCGACGCACGTGAGCGTAGTTGGTTTCGTTCTTTCCGCTGTTCTCGTATTGATAGCTTTCGTGTATGGTATCGTCAGTAGCACGTAGTTGTAAATTGGACTCGTCCACTGTTAGGTTTCCGGTCCCATGTTGATTTGAATACTCAGGACACTCCATTAGCAAGGACTACGACATTGTTGCGCCCATCGTTCCCAGTCACACAAACTTATCGCGACCTCGACCTCCCTCCACGGCCCAAGGCAAGGGTAACGACGGTGTCCTTGTGGAAGGGTCTATCGAAGCATCGTTTACATGAGAACATGGTTCCTTCCCCACTAGGGAAAGCCACCGCCATTTTGTAGTCCAATTGAGTTGAAGAGTACAAACGGGGTTCCGATTATAATTGTCGTAGTAGTGCTAACTAGATCTATTCAACATATGAAAAAACAACCATCGTCGCATTGTATGACTCACCGACGTTAGATCGTACCGTTCCGACGAGCGGAGACAAGACGTAACTTTGATTGGAAGGCACTCAGGCTTGCCAAGCGATAGTACTGTAGTACTAGGTCGTTACCAAGTCTACAAGCGAGTTGCTGTTCGCGTAGAATCGAAAGAGATGTGCGAACCTGGCCCTCAGCCTCAAGATCCACTTGCTCACAACGCCACTGCCGCTGCCTGGCCACCATTTGTCGAACTTCGATCCCCTCTGGCATGCAGGCGACCTAAAGTTGAAGGCCAAAGTGAGTCGACCATAGTCAGCAATCGAAACAGCACCACGAACCACCGCCATGGTCACTCCCAACGCTAATATAGCAAGGACAGACACGCGTCGCTACAACAGGCCCAAACCGATGCGCAAATGCCACGCAGTATGAGAATATGAAGACGCCGATGGTGGCCACAATGGATGCAATGTTGAATTCTGCAGGTGCGTCCCCGCCGGTGCGACCTGTCTATATGGCTTATGCGTCAACACGATCCAGAGAAGGACCGGGCGAAAGGGAAAGGAAGAGATATACATAGTACCAGAGGGACAGGGTCGCAGCCAACAGCTCCGTGCCCATTGAGAGCGGGATGATCATCGCGACGGCGTACGTCCAGAGCGACACCTCCGACTCGGCTACATCTTCTAGCTTTTCCTTTTCCTTCTTCTCCGCCGTAGCTCCGTTCGTACAGGTTGCATTTGGAGTGGATGTGGGCTTCGCAGCCGCAATTCGTTGACTCCTTGTCAAGAATCCGTCGACGCTGAGAGCGGCGCTGGAACCGACATCAGGAAAAAGTGTTCTCACCTGTAGCACGTCACTGCTATATATGCTATATAGTACTATGTAGCTGTAGTTTACAAATCACTTCTATATAGACACACTGTAGCATACTCCGATAAATCATGAACTATATAGCACGATCAAATTTAAGATGTTCTATATAGACAGCGGTAGCATCCTCCGATAAATCACAACATATATAGCACGATCCAATAAATTACATTCTATGGAGATTACTGTAGCACGACTCAGTAATAAGCCATCCTATATAGTAGTTGTAAGTCAAATACAGAACTATATAGTACAATATCTTGGAGGATGTGCGACCGTCATCATTGCTACTAGGGTTCCGCACCGGTACAGGTGCGACGTGCCAGCCTGAGTGCACAGCCATATCGTCACAATGTCGGTGCTGCCAGCATGTCGCATCGTTGTCGTTGTCGTTATCACCTCGCTGACGCGTCGTCGATGGAGTCACCCGTGTCACGAGTGGGCGTCGCATCGTTGTTCTTCGTCGAGTCAACAGTTGTCGTCGTCTTCGTCGTGTCGTCGCGTTGCGGGGTGGACATGCGCTGTTGCCGCGTCCTCGCGATGTGGGGTGGTGCTGCGGGAAAGAGGAGTGAGCCTTGAGGGAGTGAGTGAGTGAGTGGGGGAGGAGTGAGAAAAGTGGGAACGCACGTCGTTGTCACCGTCCGTCGTCGCCGTCCCTTTTCCTCGTCCTCGTCGCGCTGCCGCCATCTCCCGTCTCCCTCATCCTCACATCGCCTCCACCACACGTTCAAGTTGCATTGTCACGGCGTCAGTTATCCTCGTGTTGTCCTCGTGTTGTCTTCAACTTGTCCTCGTGTTGTCGTCGAGCTATCGTCGGGTGAGCGTACGCGCGCGCGAGGGAGCACACGGCGTTGTCGTCGACGTTGCGGGTGAGTAACCGCCATCCTCTGCGTGTTTTTTTGCGCAGCGAGTGAATGCCGTCTTCTTAGAACGGTACCAGTTTTCGTAGAAGCGTCGCTTGAGCTCGTCTGACATATGGGAGGCTCAGACGGTGGTCAGAGAGCGAGGACCATGAGGGGTCCGATCGACGTAGCCGACGACACTGACGACGATCAATGGTGGTGTTTCGATGATGGTGGCTGCCTCAACGATCTCGTGCTTGGGCATCTCTACAGAGGGCGTAAAGGAGGAGGAGTGTAGCCAAGACATGGCACTTACCGGAGCCCTGGCGATCGAGGTCGCGAACGACGTGGGTCAAGCTTGGTAGCCCATGAAGGCAGTTAGGTGGATGGGTTTCTTGGGGTCATCCTGTGGTGCACATTCAGCGGATGGAGGTAAGGGGAAAGCTGCACAGACCTTGGGGAAAGACTTGACTTTTCCGCGGTGGCGCACAGCACGCTTGCGGGGGAGGAAACCGAGGGTACCGTGGCGGGGAGCTTTGTACTGTGGGAGATGGTCAGAAGGGGTGGAGGCGAGTAGATCACGTGAATGCGGACCCTCCGAGTCGTCGTGCCGTCGTTGTGTCATTATCCGGACGCGACAGGTGAGGGTATTCATGGGGGGCATGTGAGCGGCAAGGACAAGCATCTTGCAGTCAGTAACGAGGGTCCGGGAGTAGAGCTTACGACTCCTGGAAGGCTATTAAATTTACGCCATGATGAAGTGGTATCACATACCAATAATGCCCCAGTGGCATGCAACCGGTACCGTTCGAAGGTACGAAGGTCAATATATTTGTTGAGGAAAAAGTGCTGCGCTGCCGCCAATGCATGTCCTTGTTTCCATTGAGGGTTGACGGGCCCACGTTGAAAGGAGGGGATGAGGTGACAGTGTTGTACTATGCGATCAACCGGGATGACTTCAGCATATGGAAGCCGCTGCCTAGTCGAGCGGCTCAGGCGAAACATGCCGAAATTCTTATCATACGTCCGCATGGGCTTGAACCAATGGACATAGACGAGCGGATGTGGATAGGTTCCAAGGTGCGGGGGTAGCTTGAAGAAAACACGCACTTCCGCCACACGGACTCTGCAAACATTTAGTTTGGAGACGAGTAGACAATAAATCACTTGCCGTGTAGCGTATCTTGATCAGACGAGTGCACGCTGTCCGTTGCGAGGACCGTGTCAAATCTTGCCAAAGTGGGCGGTTTGCGGGTGCCGTTCAAGCGGAGTGGGTGCGCTCGAATCCTCAAGTGGTCCTTTGATGGCGTGTGTTCGTTGGGTGGCAATTCAAGTACCAGGTTAGTAAAGACGTCGAAGCGATCATAAATCGTCGGCATGTTGAATTGGCGCTGCGAGTCGTGGTTTAACGTGCCTAGAAAATCTTTGAGGGCGGTGAGGAAGGATGCCGCGCCATGATACTGTTCTAGATATTGTACTGTTTTTTTGGGAAGGTGAGGCTTCAGTGCGATACGGTACGGGGTGCAAGTGGCGCATCAGGAAAATTTTTAAGTGCTGATATTCCTAGCTTAATATGATCAACTACTTATCAGCTGACTTTAGCAGATAGATGCATATCTGGCATTATTATTTTTACATCATAAATTTACAAAATAGACAATATCTTATACTTCTTGGTAGACATTTTATCACTAGATCAGATGTTATCCTCTGAATATCTTCATTGTTCATCAAGCTCACATATTGTCCTTTGAATAGCACCATGATATCACTGGATCAGATGTTACCTTTTGAATATCGTAGTTTTGTTACAAGCTCACTGATGATCATATGAATTTCACTATGATGTCACTGGATTAGACATTATCCTTTGGACATCATCAAGTTACCACCCAGCTCATATATTATCCTTTGAATAGCACCATGATATCACTGGATCAGATGTTACCTTTTGAATATCATAGTTTCATTAAGAGCTCTTTGGACATCATCAGTTTACCACCCAGCTCATATATTATCCTTTGAATAGCACCATGATATCACTGGATCAGATGTTACCTTTTGAGTATCATAGTTTCATTAAGAGCTCTTTGGACATCATCAGTTTACCACCCAGCTCATATATTATCCTTTGAATAGCACCATGATATCACTGGATCAGATGTTACCTTTTGAATATCATCACTTTTCTACCCAGCCCACACATTACCATTTGAATGCCACCATGATATCACTTGATCAGACATTATCCTTGTGCATCATCAATTTATCACCCAGCTCACATATTATCCTTTGAATGACATGATGGTATAACTAGATTAGATGTTACCCTTTGAATATCATTACTTTTCTACCCAGCCCACACATTATCATTTGAATGCCACCATGATATCACTTGATTAGACATTATCCTTTGCTCATCAACCATTAGGAAAAATTGTAAATGCCAATATTCCTAGCTAAATATGACAAACTGGCTGTCAATCTGATATAGTCATATATATATATATATATATTTGTAACCATCATCTGCAGATTATCTACATTTGAGTATTGCCATGTCATTGCTTGACATGTTGAGGTCACCATATCATTTGCAACTTGCAAGACCAGCCTGAGATACTCTCTCTTGCACATCACTGCATCATTACTGATCTTGTGAACATCAAGTCACCACTCCAACTATTATTATCATTTGACCAACATCTAATAAATAAGATTACTAGCTATAACTCCGACTTTGGCATTGATGAGACTACATGTCTGACCAACAAGGTTTGAACTCACTGACACAGAACAGGCACGAGTGCCTCATTAGAGGCTCATTGCAAGAAGAGGAAAGGGCAAAACAGAGCCCGTCGGACCCGAGTCCGGGTAGCAACCATCTTCATTCACTTAGAAACATATGTAAGGTCCGCTGAGGAACCACTCACTGACTCGGAAGATGACGGTCCTGTTATCAACTGTGGCTCACGCCATGCTAGGTGCTCATCTGGGTGCAAGTTTCGTCATTCTCCTTTCCACTCCCATCACTCGTGATTTGTGAATCTTGATTGCTTCCTCCTGACACGCACGCTCCCCTGCGGCCCCACTGGTTCGCGTGGAAGGCCTGGAGGGGACCATTTCTTCCCAAACGACGGGCGTCTTGCCCTAAGCGATGAGAGCGCCATGGGTACTCTCTGTGAAGGTGGCGAGAGCCTTAGCGAGGGTGGTGTTGGTAAAGTTGAGCTGTGGCTGTATGAGGGTGTTGTTGACGTAGCAGTTGGTGTTGAGTTCATTGCCGCCAGTGCCAAAGTAGGACAAAAGGAGGGTGGAGGCGATGCTGCTCAACAGGAAGGTGGTGAAGTTGACGACCTCGGGGAGGACAAAGCAGAGTTGTCCTGCGGGGGGCCCATTGGCGTAGGTGGACCAAGGGGTGGCATCAAAACAGGCGACGTAGCGACGGCTCTCTTCAAATCAGTGGAGTCGTGGCACAGTTGCAAACGTCTCTGGAACGCGAGGCTGATGTTGTCGAATCTAACAGGTTTGTCGAAATAAGCCTCGGGAACCTTGTCTGCGGCTCTAACACATTTTGAGATCAACTCGTTAGGCTTCCCAAAGTCGTCAGAGATCTGGAGTCCTTTGAGTTCATATGTCTGCATCACGAGGTCTGCGGCACGGCGTGTATGCGTATCCAGAGGGCAGATTTTCTGCAGCTCGTTGATGTATTCGTGTAGTGTGCTTTCGGGTACTTGATGTCCTGATGCACGATAATACAAAAGAGCTTGTGATAGATATAACAACGTCATAGGCTGATCCCGGTGGTCACCAGCGCGGAACCTCAATGCTTCCTTGAACAGCGAGGTAGAGTGATGGAAATTTTGGTGTGCGTGATGGAACTGATCAGAGAGAAACTCTGCTTTAGCGAGATTGAATATGGCAACGACGTAACGCGGATCGTCCTTAGGGCATTTTTCAAGGGCTTGGGTGAAAAGTGCAACGGAGGAAACAAGATCATTTTCATTATGGTTTCTGTAGTAGCCAAGAAGAGCACGGTGCCCCTCATTTGTCAGATTTGCGATGTCTGGGAACAGTGAACACTCCTTCCAGACCTACAACAAGATTCTTCAGAAAGAAAACGGTGATGGTAACGTTTCACCTACACTATCGTCGACGCAACTAAACAAGCAGTCATCATACCATTGTTGCACAGAGACGAGGAGCGATAAGGATCGTGGCATGGATTCCTTGATCGTGAATGCTGTGAAACAGTTGAATACTTCAAGTTGCAGCAGATGTACAAAAACTTCGTCCATACTCCGCTCAAGCAAATCAGACACATGTCTCCAGTGTGCCAAGCGGCTCTAATAATATTACGGAAGATAGATAACCATCAATCCACCTACGCGCAGCGCGTAATGCGCGCCCGTGCGCGTAGATATTTCAAGCGATTCAAATCCCTACAAATGCCTCCAAAGCACCCTTTGAATAGTTTCCATTGCTTTCCTAGACCCCTACATCAATTTCTGAGTCAGTACACAAAGATATATTTTGTACCCCCTGGACTCAACATACACCTCCCTTGTCATCCACCATTTATGACCATTCTAATCATCATTTGGTAGTGTCAGACACCTCCCCCATACCCCCCATAGTTGAGTTGGGTTCATCGGCCTACAATTATTACGCAACCACACCAATTAGGAATTGATTCTCATCTCTTCAATAATTTTCATGTATAATTTAGAAGCCTCCATCACAACATCAACCTCCACAACAACAACTGGCTCAGGGGGGTCATAACCAGGTTTCTGTCAGTATTTCATTACAAATTCTCTCAATATTTGTAATTCTCATGAATCTATTAGATTCCATCTGGAAATGATATGAACAATACCGATGCCATCTCTGTACATATTTCATATCTATGCTATAGTTTCATGACTGATGGTACTTTGTAGAATGAACTGTCTACTGATTCCAATCAGCCTCATCATGCTAACGTGAATTGTGAAATTCTCACTACTCCTGTAAGGCATAGCTGTGATTACTCAGAGTTTGTCATATAGCTGCTCATTTCTTCACAGATTTTTGATCACAAGGATGGCTTGTTACATCATCACTTTTTGGATCATATCAACATTGTCATTGATCCCGAATTGAATTGTCTCTGCTGCAACATCTGTCTAGTTGCTTTGGCTCCATCCCAGGTTAAAAGCCACCTGCACTTCAAACACAATGGCACAAAGTTGAACAAAACCTCATTTGACCAACTAGTTGACTTCTTGGATTTGCCTGAAACCCTACCACTTCCTGTAATCAATGATGACGGCATCACTCCCTTCAGAGGTTTGAAAATCCTCGATGGTTTTGCATGCCACCATTGCCCTTGTGTCCTTGGGTCAAAGAAAAACCTACGAGCACATCACTACCAGGTCCATTCTGATATTCACATGCCTAATGATTGGCCTTCATGCAAGATGCAGCAATATAATAGAGGTGGATCTGCTCGCATGCTCTGGCGAGTCTCGGATTCCATTGCTACAACACCATCCTCTTCACTCTCTCAAGATTCTTCAGCCCAACTTGTCATTAGCAATCTACGCAAGCAAATTTCTTCAACTATACCCTCTCCTTCTGTTCCACAAGATGAGCGGGTCATATCTCCTTGGCTCCGCTTCACACGATGGCATGAGCATGTCAATGGTTATGATTTTAATTTATTGCTCCAATTGGTACAAGTTCCAGATACAGCTGATATGGACCCTGCTATGCCTGGCATCAGGTTTGCTGTTGAGACATATTTCAATGAAGCTACAGAGCTCTTGAAGGACACCGATGATCTCATCTTACAGAAGCTGAACTCACCAGATCCCAAATCACAGTAAGCATCACCACTGATTTTTAAAAAAAACTTTGTCTTATTTGATTATTGTTGAAGTGGAATAAATAATACACCATTAAAGGCTCATCTTGATTCAAAATCGCTGCTCAAGTATATTCATCCTACTATTGCTCTTCTTTGTCTCCTCCTCCGTCTAGCATCACAAGATCACTATCATATTCCCTTGTCTTCTGAGGTCCATTCTCAACTGGCTGCATTCCAATCTGCCCTCCACAGCCAGAGAAATGTCTCCCATGCACTACATCAACTTCTGTGTACAATTTGGTTAAAGATGTGGACCAGATCATCTGGAAATCATATTCCTTGTCCAACTGAACGCCTTCTTCTCCTTATCACCTTGAAAAAGGATGGAGGGCATCTGGAACCCAAAGATATCACTGGCTATCTTGCAAAATTTCAATATTGCATCCGTTTGACTTGCCTGCAGGAGATAAAGAGCCTCGCCGCAAGGCAGTTTCTTGGCGATGAATTGGAAGCTTGCGACTTCCTCCTCCCATGGTTTACTGAGAAGACAAATACCCCTTTCAGTCGTATACGTGCCTTGCAGCACTATGCATCATCTGTTGCATTTCAAACTATGAGCCTTCCCTGTGTCTGGTGGCTGGATCGTACAGACTGGAAGGAATTGCTTTACAAAGGTGACAAGATCCACTTGAATCAGCTTAGGACCATGTTCAACACTGGCGGAAAAGCTATCATTCATCTCTGGGAAACAAAAGTGCTAAAAAGCATCTCCTTGTGCATTTCCTATGATCACATTGCAGATACACTGGGAAACAATCAAGTCGGCTATTCCTTTCTCATAGATCCTCGGAACACTTGCTTCAGCGACCGTGATGCCTTGGCAAATGCATTTATGGCTGATCCGATTATCAGGAGCTCCTTTGGTCGCTTTCATCAAGGTCAAATGATATGGAATCATGGAGCACTCATTCAGTGGCTTCGAGACTACGCAGAATTTCAATCCCACCTCCTCATGCGCTGTGAAATGCTTAGTGGTGCCCCAGGTCGTGGAACAGAGCTCACTCCCATGTTGTTTTGCAATACCAAGCTCCGATCACAGCGGAATCTTGTCATCATGGGGAAACATGTCTCAATTCTTCGGCATTATAACAAGATGGCCTCAATGACTGGCCAGGATAAACTGATTCCCCATTCACTTGATGCTATTACCAGCGACCTCATGATCCAATCCCTTGCACTTGCACGTCCATTCGCTGAACTTGCAATTCACTTGTGCTTTCCCAATCAGCATGACATTTTGCTTCTCTATCAAAGCCATATCTTTGTAAATGTGGACAGGTTGTTCAACACCAAAGATCTTAGTGATGCCATGGGTCATATGAGCCTTCCTCATGTTGGATGCAGGCTGACAGTCAACCCCTGGCGACACATCAGTATTGCTTTCAAGCGCAAATTGGCTCATTACACCGAGGACCTCTTGGATTTAGATGAGAATGATACAGTTGATGCCTTGCAAGCTGGTCATTCACGAGCAACGGAAAATCGTATCTATGGTCTGAGCCCGGATGCTCTATCTGGTCCGGCAGAAGATCTCCTACCCCATTTTTTACAGGCTAGCGTAAAGTGGCAACTAATCCTGCATACCATGCCAGGTGGTCTTGGTCTACCTTACAATTGTGCTGATTCTGCACAGTTTCAGCATCTTGCCAAATCCGGTCAATTGGGCATAGAGGTACAAAGGGACCTGCTAGGTCCTATTCAGCCACAATACAATAGTCTATCGGAAGAGAGGATTGCCGATCGTATTTTGGACAAAATCCAAGACAATCTGGTCAAAAATCTTGAATCTCAATTAATAGACAGGATTTCTGTCTCCATCTGTCCTATTGTTGAAACTGCAGTCAAAAATGCTATGTTAGCATCATCCAACAATCTTGTCAGTATGGATATGCATGACCCGCCTTCCATACCAAATGAAAGTGGTGAGCAGGGTAATAATTAGATCTTTCTACACTGAACTCATGTCATAACCATCTGAAAATAGAGAAGGAAACAATACCAACAAATCTTCAGGACATGGATTTGAATGATCTCTATGTTCATTCAGATAACAATTCAACCTCTGAAGTTGGTAAGTGAGACCATCAAGAAAATAATGGTTCTTTTAGATCTAAATTTGCATTTGAACATAGGGGTAGTCAATAGAATGATTGTCAACACACCTCCATACCTCCACCATCTCCCAGACAGGGTCAATATTGGTGAAATTGAGCAGCAATGCCTACAGGCTCTAAGGACGGCCCTGAAGAAGGAAGATGCGACTTGGGCATCAGAACAACAAAAGGAGGCAGTGCTGGCCGTTATGAATCGCAATACAGATGTAATTGCAATGCTGAAGACAGGTGGTGGCAAATCCATGCTAGCAATCATTCCCGCTCTCATTTCAACCAATTCTGGGATTGTTGTGGTTCTACCATTAAGGTCTCTCATGACAGATTGGAAGCGCAAGCTGGATGCTATGCACATTTCGTATCAAGAATATAATCCATTGGTTAACAGAGGATTCCTCGACCCCTCCATCAATCTCATTCTCGTGTCAGCTGACCAAGCAGCATTCGTTGGATGGCGTACAAAAATAGCAGAGTTAAACGAGAGTCTTCCTATCACTCGCATGGTGTTTGATGAAGCCCATCTTCCCTTGCTCTCTGACGATTTTCGATCCTCACTTGCACGTGTCATGGAACTACGACAACACAACACACAACTCATTTTGCTCAGTGCAACAATACCTCCTGCAAGTATTCATGCCTTGAAGACATCATTTGGAACATTGAATAGTGCCATCGAAATTCGGCAATGCAGCAATCGTCCTGAGCTAGAATATATTCTTGAACAGCCTCTTCCAAATCCGGAAATCCCAGGAAAGCTCATAGATATCATATCAAGGGAACGGAGAGGATGGAATGTGTTGGATAGAGGTCTGGTATTCGTGGCATATATTACAGATGGTGAAGAACTATCTGAAAATGTGCGTATATGCATGTTATTCTGGTTAATATGTTCATTTATTGGGAGTTTAGACTGGATGGCCATTTTATACAGGTTCAAAGACTTTAACAGATGAAGCACGACTGCAGATGTATACCAAATGGAGAGAAGGGATCACACCAATCATGATCTGCACAAGTGCTTTCAGCACTGGAAATGACTATCCTCACATCCGACTTGTATGCCATTTCAAGATGGCATTAGAAATGAGCGAACTTATCCAAGCTCAAGGACGTGCTGGGCGTGATGCATCAGGTGCACGATGCTTCATAATTCCTTCCAGAACCCCTCAGCTTCCAAAGATCGCGAGAGGAATACAGGACCACAAAGGTCAATGGTATGCCCATGACTGGGTTTACATGAATGGAACCAATAACTGCCTGCGGTTTGGGACAACCCTCTACATTGATGGAAAAGGGGTAGAATGCAAAGATGATCTTGCAAATATTCCATGCTCCATCTGCAAAGACCTGTCATTGTCAAATGACATCATCACTCCTGTTATCTCAGACACAACACACAAACATAGAACTTCAAATATGCCAGTGGAAACAGAAACAGGAAGTCTTTCCAAATCGGAATTCAAGGCATCAAAACGTGCTTTGGATACAGGAACATCTATGGCACATGATCCATTTGCAGTTGCAGCTCATGCTGCCAAAAGGCAGCGTGTAGATCGACTTGGGAAATTAACACAAGAAGTAACCCGAATGCGGCAGGCACTGAACAAGGTCAAGGATTATGGATGTGGTATGTGTTTGGTGATGGGGAAACACTGCACAACCCGGAACATATTTTCATGTTCAACCTTGTCTGGATATGGAGGATTTCCTGCACTATCAAAGTTCAAGAAGAGTATTCGATATCCACAAAGTAAAGTTATGAAAGGCATCTGCTGGAGGTGTCATGTCCCGTCATGTTCCGACATGTTGCATGGTGCTTTTGGAGGTTCAGAGGAAGGATGTGAATGGCAGGATGTTGTTATTCCAATAGTGATGGGGATATGGGTCCACCACACCATACAGGAACAAGCACAACAACACTTCAGAGTAAGGTGGATGGATCGGGATACATACATATTATGGCTAGTGGGGCAGCCATCGGCTGGATATCAAAGCAGGGTCATGGAGTTGTTTTTGTGGTATGTTGAGAGTGTATCTAATTTGCTATAGATTTATCCATATGTACAAATATTGGATACATGATCATGTACTGCTCTGAAAATGTTTTTCTTGTCTTTAACAGTGGACATATTTGTTACCTTATATAAATTGTATAACAGGCCTTGTTGACATGCTTTCAAATTCTGCATGATACACCTGGTACATGTCCATTATGCACAGCCACAAACCTGGTGTAGGCCACAGTCTATTTATGCACTATGGTCGGGATCGGAATGGAAGCCACGCGGGTGGACACGCTGTGCAGTGCCGGTGCATAATATAATAGATAGTATGCACAGCCACCATGCTCAGTGATGCTTGACTTAGTATTGTTCAATTTACTATGGCAGAATAATTATAAAAAGTCATGGGAATCCATTATTCAAGCTCCCTGAAGCATTATACACCTGCTGTAGGTCACTCAGTCAATAATATTATGCACAGCCACTATGCTCGACAATGCTCGGAGATGCTCGGAGATGCTCGATGCAAAATATTCAATTTGTTTATGAGTAGAATGATGGCATAACAGTCATTGAATACCATACTGACTCGGTCAAGTTCCCTAATGCAAGATAAACCTGGTATAGGCCACAGTCTATTTATGCACCATATTATGCACAGCCACCATGCTCAGTGATGCTTGACTTAGTATTGTTCAATTTACCATGGCAGAATAATTATAAAAAGTCATGGGAATCTATTATTCAAGCTCCCTGAAGCATTATACACCTTCTGTAGGTCACTCAGTCAATAATATTATGCACAGCCACTATGCTCGACAATGCTCGGAGATGCTCGGAGATGCTCAATGCAAAATATTCAATTTGTTTATGAGTAGAATGATGGCATAACAGTTATTGAATACCATACTGACTCGGTCAAGTTCCTCCCCTAATGCAAAATAAACCTGGTGTAGGCCACAGTCTATTTATGCACCATAGTATGCAAGGCCCCCATGCTCAGTGATGCTTGACTTAGTAATGTGGATGAGAGTGGTGAAGACATGGATGACAATGCGTCTGATGCGACCTTGGGTGCCATTGATACAGAGGGCATCAAAGATTGATAATCGGCTAGATAGAGATCAATGTAACAATTCTGCTGATATACTTCTTTTGGTCTGTCGCAAATGGTGGTGCGAGCATGATAACCACTTGAACACTACATACACAGCTGTGACTCCACAACCTCATAGATGCAGTTCATATCAATTTAAATCATTGTTTGTATGTATACAAATAGTCCTGTAGCCTCTGATCCTATATATTTACCACTGTTGTGGTATGCATGTCCGTGTAAATTTTCTGTCGTCAATGTCGGTGAAATGACTATATGCATTATGCTAAACTCATATGAATTTAATTGCTGACCACTTCATAATTTTTACTACACATTTCTGTTACACTTTGTTACACTTTCGACTACACATTTTTGCTACATCTTTTCATTACACTTTGAGGTACACCTGACTATACTTTCAATACACCTGTCACTACACTGTGTCCTACACTTTACTACATATTTCACTACAAATTTCTGTTACACTTTACTACACTTTTCACTACCCTTTTCACTACATTGACTACACTGTCAACAACCCTTTTAACCAACAGTCGACTGCACTTCTTACTACCACCTACTAGATATCTCACTACAAATTTCAGTACCCATATTGTGTATGCTGTACTATATCTGTCACCTAGCATTTTTTGAGGACTTGCTGTATCATTGAGATCTATGGAATGGTTATTTTTTTCCCCTCTTCTTTGCTTGTTAAACTCCAGTTCAGCAAGTGGCACATGTTTCCCTGATATGGTTTTTTTATCAAGATAGCTAGCATATGAATATTATTTGTCCTCATACAATGAAGCTCATTGATTGATTGGTTTTAGTTTGGCTCACAGCTCTTAGCTAGCAACTTAATTACTGAGTAGCTTTTTCCTTCTGCTACCTTGCTCAAGGCATGTTAACTGTGGCCAAATTTCAGTGGCTTGTGTTATTTCCTATGGCGGAAGATCTGCACAAATCGCGAAATTTTGACCCATGTGCACACAACAAAAAAGGCAATCACGGTTGGTTTTTGTAGTATCCACATACTTATCTGGTACTTCTACATTACAAGGGTCTGTCATGGGTATGGGTAGTATGTACCTGTGATGATGTTCGACATGCCGTTACACGAGGGTCTGGCAGGCAGGCAGGGTGTGTGTGGACGAGCACATGGGCGAGGTAAGTAGGAAGGCAGGCAATGGTGAACAGTAATCGAAGTGCGACTTATCGGCAAGTGAATTACCCTCGGGTTGACCCACTCCTGTTCAGGCTGTAGTGACAGAATGTTGCATTATTCGACAGTAGTTATTGTCAGCTTGAGTTACATGATTTACAATTGTGTGTGTGTACAGCGTGAATATGCAAGATTCTTGCAACAAACACAGTAAACACTCCGATGTCTTGCAAGACCACCGTGACGCCCTTCCCATCGCGTCTTCCTCTTGCAAGACACACGCGCCCTTGGAATGATGCTCCGATGTCTTGCAAGACCCTCCGGGTCCCTCCCCGCCCCATTGTGCCCCTTGCAACACTTCGATGTCTTGCAAGACCACCGTGCCCCGTCTCATCGCGCGCCCCTTGCAACACTCCGATGTCTTGCAAGATCACGCCCTCCCCGTCACGTCCGATTCCCGCCTTGCAAGATCATCCCTTCCCCGCCCCGTTGCACCCCTCAGTGCAACACTCTGGTGTATTGCAAGATCACTCCCTCCATATCTAGTTGCGCACCCTTGCAATACTCCGATGTTTTGCAAGAACCGTGACGCCGTTCCCATCACGTCTTCCTGACTTGCAAGACTCCCTCCCCATCTCGTCGCGCACCCCTTGCAAGACTCCAATGTCTTGCAGGATCACGCCTTCCCCGCCACGTCTTCCTGTCTTGCAAGATCCATTCCTTCCCCATCCCGTCGCACCTTTTGCAACACTCCGATGTATTGCAAGATCACTCCCTCGGAGTCCCTCCTCATCCTCATCCCGTCGCACGCCCTTGCAACACTCCGATGTATTGCAAGAACCGTTCGGACGCCCTTCGATGTCTTGCAACTCGTGTCTTCCGTCTGCAAGACTACTCCGGGTCCCTCCCCGCCCCATTGCGCCCCTTGCAACACTTCGATGTCTTGCAAGATTACCGTGACGCCCTTCCCTTCCCATCGCGTCTTCCTCTTGCAAGACACGCGCGCCCTTGGAATGCTCCGATGTCTTGCAAGACCCTTCCTGTCTCCTGTCTCCCGTCTTGCAAGATCACTCCCTCCCCGTCCCGTCACGCGCCCCATTGTTAGGTTAGTTAGGTTAGGTTAGGTTTAGGTTTAGTTAGTTAGGTTAGGTTAGTTAGTTTAGTTAGGTTAGGTTAGTTAGGTTTAGTTAGGTTAGTTAGTTAGTTTAGGTTTAGTTAGGGTTAGTTAGGGTTAGGTTAGTTAGGTTAGTTAGGTTAGTTAGGTTAGGTTAGTTAGGGTTAGTTAGGTTAGGTTAGGTTTAGTTAGTTAGGTTTAGG